>JAIPMN010000919.1:0-55031 GCA_020650975.1 Apostichopus californicus | reverse complement strand
AAAAAAAAAAAAAAAAGGAGAAAAAAAAAAGAAAAAAAAGAGAGAGAAAAAAAGAGAATTTCACAATGGAGAGGGAAACCCACTCCCCTTAGACCCTAGGATCACTGGAGGCCAAACCCCTCACCCTTCCAGAATCCTGGATCCGGCCCTGCATCAAACAGTGGTGACGGAACGGGGATTGGGGGCTAAAGGCATTATGATTTTTGTATCATCTCAACTCATCTGATATGTATTACCATATTTCATAGATTGTTTTTTTCTCATCAATTGAGAAATTGCAGACATGAGATCCATATTTTCAGGCTAGGTACATACAGCTTAGAATACTCGGGAAGTGCCGTTTCCGGCCATCTGGGGGGTTTTTAAAGCCAAACATTTTCTGGTACGCTCCGGGCCAACCGATGGTGGCGCTCCGCTTAGATAGTCTTACGTTCAGGCGCGGCTGGACCAGTCAGACCCCCCCTTGTCACAAATCCTGCATCCGCCCCTGCAACGTGTACAAATGCTGTGCCATTCCAGCATTAAGCATGCAGATAGATAAAAAACTTGATACAGATTGTTTGATTAAAAAATCAGAGTTTGTACTGTCACCATGCAGAAATTTGGTCTTTGACATCATTAAAATGACACCATGGTGCCTCATGTATCAACAATCTTCAGTGAACCATGCATATCATCATACTGGGCAATATCCTTTTGCTTCACCTGATGCATACACACATACCCTCTTAAATCAGAGGGAAAAGGGTCACCACAAGACAAAAAAAGACCTTCCCCTCTTTCTATACTGTTTGTAACATCAAATGGTGTCAACTTTGGACTTGTAGGACAACGCCTGTAATGGATCACATGGTTTTTCTTTTCAGGAAAACTATTAAAACATCAGTATTATACTAATGAAAAAAGACAGAAAAGTAAAAGAGAACGAGTCACAAAAAGGCCTGGTTATGGTGGAATTTTAATTAAAGCTTTACATTATAATGAGTAAAATACAATTAAAACAAAATGGAAAACAAACAAATTAATTATATCTCTGCAACCATTGGACAACAGAAGAAGACTCTCCACGTTAACGTGATAATAGGTAATACAGCACCCAAAGGACTGTCAACCCATTGAATCTTTTGATCTGTTCCTTGTAATGTTGAGTAATCCAACAACAGTAAGGTGTCATTGCCTAGACACACACTGTGAAAATTTTTAGTTTTATGGCATAGGACTGATGAGATTTTGGGCCCAACTTTGAAACATAAGGTACTTCAATTTTTTTTTACACAACAATATCAATTTAAATAGTTTATAAGAAATATTTATTTTAAGTCAAATTTGGTCAAACCTGAACAAATTTTAGTATACGTCAAAGATATGGCATAATCTGTCCTACACCAGTAACTCAGTGGACTGTTTTGTGTATATAAGTGTAGATAAGCCCAATGATGGCTTCTTCGCGAGTTCCTGCTTGCAGGAGGATCAAAACTACATACATACATACAAGTGTTCGCAACATGTGTGATTGTGCATGAAATTCGGTGTTCACGAGTTGCATGGTGCAATGACTGAGCACAAAATCTTTTTGTGACGTATAAAGCAAATTTACGTTGGAAATGATACTCCTCGTAAACTATATAACTGACTGAGATGTGTGCCAAATAAAGGGATACCACTGCATAAGTGTCTAATGGTTGCAAAGAGAATGGTAGTACTTTGTATGTTCACAGAGGATTATGTACACCAAGTATGGTAAATGCAATTGAGCACAGTTGCAACTTTACGAGGAACAACAATATCAGAATTGTGTTCTAATTATGCACCAGTTTAAACACAAGATGTGGAGCTGTATGTTCCTATGAAGCTAAGAGGAAATTGAAATTTCAACCTTTGCTGATGTTATCACATCAGTGCATACATGAGAAGTAAATGATTGGAGGCAAATATTGAAATAATCTGTCATTTTGTAAGCAAATGAGTACAGCTTTAAAGCTTCCTATACCTTGTAAATTTCTGCTTTGTTGGAGGTACCACTGTCTCGACAGTACATTGTATCTTTACGAGCTCGGTCAAGTTTAACAGTAGCACCTTGTTCAGTGCTGAAGTTGGTACCTGATACTACTTGGGATGATGAGCATCCTTTGTAATCCTACACTAGCTTTGCTTATAGGGAAGGTCAGCATCAAAGTTTGGTAGTGAGTGCAAGACTCTGACAGTCATATATCTGTAATGATTGACATAGTTAGATATCGGGGCTTTGTGGGGGATTTGAGTGGCATATATGATCTGTACAGCTTTGGATCATAATAAAGTGATGTATTCACAACTATTCACACATCTTCACACAGTGGAAGTGCAAGACTCAAGCTGACCTTGAAAATTTGGTTAATTCAGTTTTACAGTAGAAGAACCGTGCACACAGAACTTTGGTACAAGAATATGACTAATTAAAGGTACGTAGTGTCCAAGTCACAAAGTATTCTCAATAGATAATATGATAAGTACTATGCAAATATTGCAATTCACTCAGAAGGCTATGCTGATTGACTTCTCCAAATACATAGGTAAAATGTTGCATTGTTTGATACATGGTAGGTACTGGGGTAATATTCACATGCACTGTGTAGGCTGTGATAATGACATGTTCAAGTATACGGGTAGAATATCATTTTCCTATCACAAATGGTGTGATGTTATCCTTCCAAATATATGCATAATTAATAAAGTTGTCTATCAAAACTTTTTGATTTACCACACAACAAAATTATTCAAAGACTTATGGTTTTACAGAATACGAGATAGCTCAACTCATCTATACATTTTACATGTGCTCAAAGAATCATAAGGATAAAAAAAAAAAAAAAGGAAAAAAAAAGAAATAAAAGAAACCCCAAAAATGAGGTGCGATGTGATATGAAAATAATAACAAATACTCTCACCATTTGCGAACTGTACAAATTTGTAACCAAAATTAACATGTTACCCTTTACAAAAAGTATGTAAGTGATACAGTAATGTTCAACATTGAATTGAATGTAACACTTTCAACTGAATTTAAACCAACACACCTACTACAAAACTAATATTTTATATGATAGAAACAATGTGAAGTTAACTATTAATTAACACTAAAAATGTTTTAAATTTTTTTTATATTATGTGCTTTTGCCCTTTTTAATTCAATTTAACACCAAATTTAAAGCATACAATATTTACACTTTGTAATTATCTTAGTATAGTGCAACTTTTGCATGAAGTATTGCATAAAGCAATGATCCTGTAACATTATTGACAAAATATCATCACAAGAGCTACTAACAAGTTTACAGAAAAGTTTGTGACAAAATGGCAGGCCTCGTCCATCTCACTAACTACAGTAGACAAGGTCTATCACTACACTGGTTTATTTTCTGACTAGATATATTCACTATGAAACCCCAGTTGTAAAATGTAATGTCCTGACATTATTGACAATTCTTTTCAAAATTTGGTATGCATTTGGACTGGATCAGTTTTGAAACTTTATGTCATCTACAAACTTCTACAAACTTACTGATATGTCACCTGGGTTTCATGCAAGTTAGAAACAAAACATGCGAATGAGAGAGTGAGGCCACATTAAATTGGCAAGTATGATTGCATGTGGTAAGTATGACCGAAGAAATTAAAGACTCATTTCTAACTGTCCACACCAGGTGTGATAAGTGTTGAAGGTTGGTTCACAGAGTGAGAAAGAATCCATCAGGCAACATGTCAACAAGAAAAGCTGCAGTAGCTGGAAAACCCTGCTCAGTTAGCATAAATCAATTTCAAGCATTATACGGGCCATATCTGAACACATGCAGTGACTACTGTGTTACTTTATGGAGCACAATAGATTATGTCCTATGCAGCCTGGCTGCAAGATGCTGCAGCCCCCTCAGCACCCTACTGTTGACACAGTGCTTTACTTTGATAGAGTCAATTGTTACCTGAATAAATTCAAAACCAGAGATGGCAAAAGTAACTTGAACAAGGAAGGCTTCCAATATGTCAAGATTTCTTTAAAAAGTATTCTAACTGCCTAAGAGACACAAAATGTCTGTGAACTTTATCGGAAATATGCCAAACTCTTTGAACAACTCACAGATTTGCAACTCACATGACAACAATGCCAGCAGAAAAACTCATAAATGGCAAATTTCAACAAGTAGTGAAAAGAAAACCCCAAAATTTATTCAAAATGTCTTAACATTCAGAATGCAGGTGCAACTAAATACCAACAGATATTACCTGAACAAGAGGATTAAAAATGTACAAACTCAGTCTTACAAGATAACGAAGCAAACTTGAATTAATAGGATTAAACGTCTTTTGAAATGAAGTAAACTGAGATAACCAGAAGGAAAAAACCAGAAAGTACTGAATGCAACTGTGAAGCATTAAAACATGGTAAGCTATAAATGAATGCATTATCAAGAGGTACAGAAAAATAAATCATGACAGAAAATGGCAGTATTAATGAACCAATTAATGTTTTGGCTAGTTCCTTCTGTTTACAATGATTGTGAGAATGATTGTTATTCAAATCTGGAGGCACATTCAGCTTTGTATGCTAAGGAAGGTATCTATTTTATCCAAGAAATGGCTGCTCAAGTCATTTATTTCAGTACCCTTTCAGATAAGCCATGTGACTGCATTTAATATCCATTGAAAATTTTCGATTAAAGAAGAAATAACCAAATCCATTATAGTAGCTTAGACATTCTAAAGTTCTTTCAACCTTGCCATAACTGCAAAACATTTGTGTGTATTATCAGAAGTCCACATAAGGTAAAATTAAGAAAGGAACCAATGTATTATTGAACTTTTGACTGAGAGCATTGTTCACGAGTATATCTGTATTAAACATGAAAAAGCGATTTTAAACGTATAGCATGGAGCAATGTATAAACATAAAAGACCAAAAAGAGAAAAAAAATCTAACACAAACTTATTTGCAAACGGATAAAATGGCAGCATAATTTTCATATATTTTTAACAGAATTGGCATGCTATGATTCAACTCAAGCTCAAAACAAAATAGGGAGCGAAACTGGCAGTTACAAAAGAAATACTAAGGCAGTTTACAGTTTTCAGAGTGAGAAGAAAATGCTTGTCTAGTAAATTCTCTTCATGGTTATGGTATCAAGGGTTGGTTATAACCTCAAAGTAATTTGTTTTGGTGAGAGGACTATATTCATTACACTTATAATAAAAGTCTATTCTGTATATTTTCCAGATTATAACTTTAACTCAGATATAACAATTTCTTTCACAAAGGCACCTGCAAGAAACAAAGTTGAACGCATCATTTTGCAATAATTATGTCAGGAACAATGTAACGTATCGGTAACATAGCCAAAACATTACAAATGAAACAGTCAAATTTTGCAATAATTATGTCAGGAACAATGTAACGTATCAGTAACATAGCCAAAACATTACAAATGTAACAGTCGTTCTTAGACTATAACAGACTGGACTGTTGCATACTCCGTTGGCTCTTCCTTTGGTTTTCTGACCTCATCCGATTGTGGCTTGTTGCCATGGTCTAGATCAGCATATTGCATTTCCATCTATGGAAAGAAGACACACAATCATGTTAATGTAAATATATATAAAATAACCACCTATATTTAATGTTCTAGCAGTTCATTGTATATGTAGAGTACTTTCATCTTGTTTTCACAAATTTGAAAAAAAAAAATCTTCACATTTTTGTGTTAATGAACCAAATTTTATCCTACCATTACACAGGATGTCTGCCACTAGCATGGACTTTAAAATGTATAGCAATAGCTTAGGCAGTCTATGAAAATATAACATGTTAAGGGCTTCCTAAGTATCTACACATAATACTAGTATTTGATAAAAGGTGTCTTGCACAGCTGATATTTTTGAAAATCTCACTGGGAGTTTACCGAGTGAAAGGTTACATCTAAGGCAAGTGCAATGCACATGGGATTTTTCATAAATGTGCAGAAGGATTAAGGACCCTGAAAATACTAAGATATCAAGTATGATTTTCATTATCGTTGTAATAATAATTCTACTTGTATTTGGTAAATGTTTTCTGCGAAGTGCCTTGCTGAACTTGAAGGAAGTTCAAACTGCACTGCTGATATATATTTTCTTTTACCATGTAGGATCTCAATGAGAGACCGTGTGCAAACGGTTTCCTTCTTTTACATGTTCAATAGCCATGGGGATTTCTCATATACAGTGGATTAACAGAACCTGGCCTGATCTTCCGTTAGGGAAACACTGATACAAGAATCACTTGAAATTTATTTCAGAGTGGTTTGCAGTTGATAGCTTTGCTTCTTTTGGGATTTGATTGTAGTCCTCACATTCAGCTCCGTCCGAATGAAAAAAAAAAAATTGTCAAACATCTCGTGGCCTATTTGGCTGATAGTACTTAAAGCTGATGCTACTGATACCATACTGGCAAAAGTTTAACTACTTCTGCTGTCATGACTGCTGCACGCTCATTGATAGTTATCTTACACCATTTTAAGCCATCTCAAATAAGCGTACGATTACGATGTGTTTTTTAAACTCGTTTTCTCAATCTTTTGGCAAATAAAGTTGCATAAGTTTAAATAGTTTTTTCCCCAATGAATATATGTTATATGATATGGTTGCATCCTGTAAGTACTGTGTGCACTTTGTAAGTCAATGACTCTACTTAACACTGCAACCAACATCTGTACAAGTGAGTGATTCATCATGTTTTGGTGGGAAAATCATCAGCTGTCCTTCATTTATCATTTTATGTGCGTTGGTGGTGGATATTACAGCATGACGAGATGCATGGCTTAGGACATATGATAACAAATGGGAGACTTAAAATTATTGTTGCAAAGCTTTTGCTTCTCTTGTCTTGGAATAGCCTTTGTTCAGATAATTTGAAAATATAGGCTATTGGTAAAAGGAGACATTAGGCGTTATTGGTACAACACCAACTATGATTACTTACATCTTGTTTGGGCTTTGTGGGATTTGTGGAATCTCTCATTGAACTGCGTGGGGCAGGAGTTGGGTCTTTAGTCCTATTCCTGTTATGGGAAGAAATGAGAATAAAAAACTGATGATGGTGATATCATTCATTTGCAAGGGGGTTCTTTAAGGTACTGTTCAAAAGTTCTACTGGTTCTATCAAGTGCATGAAATTCACAAAGAAAATACATAAGTAATATAGAATTGGAAGCACCAAAAAGAAATCTGAAATTATTAATTACTAGGTCCCATAAAAGAGATAGCAATGCCAAACTTGGAATAGCATAGTAATACAGTTTTTCCAATGAAATGTATTATGTTGGGCAGCTCATATTTCTGAATGATACTCTTCAGCAATTTGTAGTGATCATGCACAGCATTATTGAGTTTTGCCTTTAAAGAACAAGCATCCCCAACCAAACTATTTCCCTTATATAGTAAAGATGAAATGTTGATGAACAATTGTTCACAATAGACAAGACAAAGTTAAAATTCAGAGCCTCCTTGCCATTTTCTTTCACCCTTATGGTATAAACACCAAAAACAGGTTCAAGCAGAGCTGTTCAAAGTGATATCAAGATTAGGGTTGAAATCGTCACTCTTTTCTATGAAGAAACATGGAACGAGACTCTTCTTAGCTGTTAGGGATTTTGTCATGTGAATGAAGGCATCTAATTTATATCAATGACATAAAATTTCTTTGACTACTCCTTAACCTAACAAGAGAATAGACGAAATTAAGGTGTCATAATAGTGAATGACTACTACCAACAATTAATTACCTACTTAAAATATTACTGATGATGCAATTAGTACTAGTCCATAGGCAACAAAAACATATTGGCATTTCAAACATACTTGTCAATTACTCCATAAGCTGGAATCTCAGGATCCACTCTAGGACTTGCCCCATTGTTGTCTGGTTTATCACTAGGGAACAAGAAAAAAAATGGTATGAATAAAATATTCAGACTGCCTTTTTCTGAAATGAATATAAAAAAGTTTAAAAAAAAAGGAAAAGGAAAAAGAGAAAGAAACGCAAACCTACAGTGCAAGTGGGAAAATCTTGTTAAAGCAATGGAAAGTACAGTTGTTCCAAACTAAAGTCCAATGCCAAAGAATGTGCTAATAAAAAGAGAAGAACACCTACACCAGGTACCCAGGATTGAGTTTCTACAAGTAAACCACTAATTCCCATACAGGAGAAGGATGCTAAAATTGAAGTTAAAAACAAATTACTGTAATAAACCACACATTACATCATTAGATATCTACAAGGAGCTTTGCTTCCCCCCCCCCCCCCACCCCCAGAGCTACAAATGAAACTTCATCAGAGTTCTGTTAATACCATTTGATGACTATACAGTAGTTAACTCATTGTTTAAAAATGTCCTCAATTTTCTTTCAATTAAAATGCAGTGTCTGCCAGTAATTTTGATAGAAGTGATGAAAGTAATGTGCTAGTGTTTGGTAATAATTTAATACATTATTATACATCATTAAGCTACAGGCTGTACAATACCAAACTGGACTATCCTTGCTACACATCTTTTGAAAAGACCAAGTTATAATTTAAATTTAAAAAGTTTTAAATGAGACAGATTTTCATTCCAAACAATATGTTTTGTCTGCAGAAATGTCAACCTTCTATATTAAACATGATGTTTAAGAAATATTGAAGGTATGGAACATTAATCAAAGCAATAATTCTTATATTTCGTGATATGACTTGGTTGAATTTAAAATTAAAATTAGAGAGTTTACTTAATGTTAGTTCTCAATATCCTCCCCAAATTAAAAGTTTGGGATTGAGAACAGGAATGAAAGGATTGGAATGTATATAAATACTGAAGTGTAACCAAGGGAGAAACAAAAACAAGATGCCTTATTCTGTATAGAAGAGAATGTTTTTATTTTGAAAGCCAGTTATTACACTTTCAATGCTTCCTTTTAGCTAGTAAGGTAAAAATATACAGGAAGCAATGAAATGAACTCATTTACTGACTCATCAATTGGAGATTTAAAAGAGGGTAATAGTTATCTCATCTTAGACACATTTAAAGCTACTAACTGTTTGCTGTCTCATTTCTGTTTCAGATGATTTGACAAAGCTTCCGCTTGTCCCCAAAATATGTCTATGAATGGAAATATATCTTTCGGTTTCAAAATGAAAGAAGAAATACTAAAATAGTGTTTGCTAGCAAAATTTTGTGAAACTTCGAGTTGATGTCAAAACTTAATTTGCACTGTTGGGAAACTCCCTCATATCATTGCTATGATTTACTACAAAAATTCCATCAGAATGTTTAGAGCCAAACAGTTTGGATAAAGATGGGGGGGGGGGGGAGCAAGTTCTAATGGAAAGAAATCAGAACTTTACAATAGACTTTCATGAAGTATACTTCAGTTCTCCTGTGGAATATGCTCTGACAAACTTTGTAGTCTTATAGAACTTTATAGAAATTTTTAGTTTAGGATTTATGGAAATTGTAATTTTTGGAGACTTAAAAAGTTGTCGAAAATTTTCATACATTTAACCGTAACATGTTTCAATAGAGATCATCTTCTTTAACTCTAACTTAATGTTGTAACTTCCTTGATTCTATGCAATGTTTTTGAATACAACGAAACTAGTAATTTTATGAAATAAACAATTTAATCTAGTTACTTCCTGAACTATATAGGTTAACTACACATGTTGACAGGACATAGAAGAGAAAGTAGGTACATTTAAACTTGTACAGTTTCCTTCCAAATCTTCCTTATATCCCTCATGTGGCAGAAATACCTGCAGTTATTCTATTTCATATGAGGTACATGCAGCTAGTAATTTTTTCATCACAGTGCAACCAGTTTATAAAAACTTTAAGGGGAAAAAATGCTCCTATTCTTATATAGAGGTACAGAAGAAATTTTGGGGGTACATCATTTGTAGGTTGGTTGTATTCCACAACGGTCTAGAAAAAAAATAGAAAGAAAAGAAAAATGTCCCCTGATAATACATTGTATGCCAGAGAAGGAACTGCTGCACGTTTGTGAATTTCTCATTTTCTATAAAGACTGTGTCTGGAATGATTTGTATAAAAAGTCAGCACTACACTCACAAAACTTACCCAGGTGCATGGAGATATAGGAAATTGACAACCTAGAAAGCCTTCCATGATTTTCTGGTGATGACTCATAACATGGCAATGGTTTCAATGAATGGTTGCGATTAAAGAAGTAAGGTAAGGTTAAGTGTCCTTAAGTTTGTTTTGCTTTTAAAATTTTAGAACACTAAATTGCGGAAAGTAAAATATACGTCATAACTTCATGACCAGTGGTAGTTGATAAGTTGTTACATTGCTATACCACACACAGCTACAGTATTTGTTTCTACAAGCAGTTCCAGTAACAACTGTTCTTGTAACATATAAACTAAGAAGTTGAAGATAACTCTGCAGGTTGAAAATTATGTATACTTCAGATAAAACCTATTGTCCTGATGTTGAGTAGAAAGTGTTAAGCGATGAGGAACTTGACATAGGTAGGAATTGTGATACAAGAATGATATAATTGGGGTGACCAATATCTACTTAACCAAGTCTGCAAAGATTCAGTCCATCTTTAAATTAATGTCATAGAACTGCTGCAGAAGTGTAGGACATATTTTTTAAAAAATGCAACAATGTATTCACAAAGATGGTCATGGCTTTGGTGAATTAATTAGATTAGCATCTGAAGACAAATGGCATAAAGCACTTTTACACAGCTCAATGTGTCCTTCAATGTGAATTGTAGGCCCAATTAACATATTTTACTACAATGCATAACAAATTTGTCAAAGACAAATTGTGTTGAATGGCATCCAAGGGTTTTCTGTTGTTGAAATGAAGTTTACTGAACATATTTTGGTAGAGTAATCATGTTTAAAATTAGGATTAGCTCTAATGAATAGGGCTGCAAAGTGTGGTTGATATCAACATCAACTTGGCCTTAATAGAGCATTTCAAGCATTAAGTATATTGCAACATGGTGAAAGTCTTGACAAAATATATAAAAGACAGAACACTACTGTAGCCCTCCAAATATCTTGTTCATTTGGACTATGACTTGATAGAGCAAAATTCTACTAATTTTATGAGAGCTGTTGTGTTGACAAAGCCATTTGTATGGATGAAGTGTAAATAACGTCAGAAACATAACTTTGATATACAGATATAGACTATGCTGGATTTCTGCATTTCCTTATTTGTTGGGCTGCCGGCTTATATACCTTAAAGGATTAGTTCAGGTGTCATACATGTTTATCTTATATGAAAGAAGACAATAAAAGAAACACAATGATGAAGAAACTGTTCAAATATCTTATTCTGTTATGGAGATATTCAAGTTTAAAGTTCTATCTGATTGTGTAGAAACTGCTGAAATCAGACTAGCTGTGATGTCACATCCTCATATTTCTGAAAAGTCTTTGTTACTTTATTAAAATGTTTTGTGAGATTTTATGACTTACAACCAAAAGATATGTCATGTGGACCTCATATTTGTCAAGGGAAGTATCAGAGATTTAACATCTGAAGAATTTTTGATTACATTTTTTTAGATTTGTGAAAAAAATGTAATTAATTTGTATTGAAATATATTCACACATGTTAAGAAAGTGAGGATGTGACATCACACCCTCACAGTTAGTCTTTCTACACCAGTCATTTTCAAAGAAATTTTTATATCTTCAAAGCGTGATATCTCCTAAACAGAGCATGCTATCATGGTAGTTTCTTCACTGTTCTGTTTGCCTTTTTGAGCTCTTTCATACAAGATAGACATGTCAGACACCTGAACCAATCCTTTAAATCGCCTTCAGAATATCCAGAACTTGGCTTCTAAAATGATTACCTGCTGTAACAGGTATGATCATGTGACCCCAATACAAAGGGGATTGCATTGGCTCCCGGTTAAATCGTGTATTGATTTTAACATTTTAACCTTGGCTCATCACTGTGTTTACCGTGAAGCCCCAGATTACCTGGTCAGGTCCTTAACGATAAAAGGAAATGTGCATATTATGAGAAGTTCAAACCAGTTATTACCGTCTGTTCATAAATGTAAAGGAATTGTTTTCAGTATTGCTGCCCAGCACTCTGGAATACTCTCCCGGTTATTTTGAGGACTGTTAGCAACATTTCCAGCTTTCAACGTCAACTTAAAATCTACTTATTTAATTGTCACTTTAATATGTAATGTTTAGCTTTGTTACAGTAGGCGCTTCTGACGACACTTGTGTCATAGGGGCGCAGAATATATGTACATTATTATTATTATTAAAATGAATGTTATGTCCAATCCACACAAGCAAAACAGACATAACTGGGTACATATACAGTATGTGCTTTGTGGTGATGTACTTTAATTGTAACCCTAAGAAATCAGAAGTATGTAGGGCCTTCAATAGAAACATCGATATGGCGTGGGAAATGTGTGCGTGTGTGTTTTGTAGTGTCATATGAGAATCAAGCATTTATGAAATCAATGTTATGTGAGTTTCTCACAAGCAACATAACTGGGTACACATGTGTTTAGTAATGCATTGCTAAGCTACCATTTTGGTATCATGCTGTTTTATATGCAGATAGATACTTTGATACACAATTTAAAAGAATCTAGGATTGAAATGATACATTGGCTGAGAAGCTCACTGTAACAAAGGCTGGGTTGAAAGTAACATTTCAAACAATGATGTATTGATGAGTATTCCTACCTTCAAAACGAAAATAAAGAATGGTATTATCTGTGATTTTAATATTTAAGTCCAATATGACACATGAACACTATATTTCTACATAATGTCATTTCCCAACACTTTCCTGAACAAAAGTGATTGGTAATAGTTATGATGACAAGCTGAAATGGATTTGAATGTGTCAAAGTAAGAAGCTTTTATGATGTCTGTTATGCTCGTATTGTACCTTTTCGTTTCCACCTCAGCGTAAACTGTAGGAGGATCCAGCCCATCATTTTCTTTGCCATTGCCACTGTTTGAACTTTGCAAG
The DNA here is from genome assembly GCA_020650975.1 of Apostichopus californicus. Classification (NCBI taxonomy): domain Eukaryota; kingdom Metazoa; phylum Echinodermata; class Holothuroidea; order Aspidochirotida; family Stichopodidae; genus Apostichopus; species Apostichopus californicus. Next base: position 41,991 of record JAIPMN010000919.1, on the reverse strand, counting down.
AAAGAAATTAGTTAATACTTAACCAAACTTTGAATATTTAATTGTGGTCTTTCGGGATGTTGGCAATATCAGCTATGTAAACGTTCGTTGATATAATTTTACATCAACAAATAGAACATAAAAGAAAAGTCTATACAGCCAATGACTCAACTCAAACTTATCTCAAAATAGATACAACTTCAAAATAAGAAGAAAAAGAAGAAGAGGGAAATATAATTGTTTAGTCCGTCCTTTGTCGGTTGAATACAAGACACTTTCAGGTCTGCTTGGCATATGGGTCAATCCATGCCAAATCAACAGATTTTTGGGTCGATTCCACGTCGACCCTCTCAGAATCGCCTGAAATTGATATGGTGTCTTGCCACATGTCTCAAAAGATGAAATTGGGCAAAAAAAACTTTTAAAAACTTTTTGGTTGCTAGGATACGGCCCCGCCTAGCAACCAAATCCAGATTGCATTTAAGAGCCCTAAATTTGTGTCAAGTTTGGAGGCATCTTTTGCATAAATGTAAAGTATTTTATGTCTGATATTGCAGATATTGTGGAAGAAATGTGCCCAGTCTACGAATTTAGCTAATTTTGAGGAAAATTTACGGTTGCAATTTTTCGTAACAAGTAATTAAAATGGCAAAAAATGAGATAGGGGCCTTTTCTGGCCCTACTTTGAGTGTGCTCTATATTCACAAGCAAAGGCATGTTTGAGTTTTTATTTGCAAAGGATCCTTGTCTAGTTATACTTGTACGGGAAAAGTGCACTTTCAGGTCTGCTTGGCATATATGATTAAACAACTATAGGGAACTATTTGAGAATCCAAGATTTCATGTGGGTAAGTAATGGTCTTAACATACGATTGGCATTTGATAAAAGATGAAGACTCCCTGCTTTACAAACGTGTGCCCTAACCTGCACCCTCATCCTCAAACAATGATCAAAAAAATGCAGAATTCACCATAGCCAGAGTATATAAAACCAAAATCAGATTAGGGTTGATGATCTACAACTACTGCTGCAGCTTTCGATGAAAAGAAAAGTAGATGAGTCGATATATAATAGTAAAAAGAGTTAGTGGTAGCAAAGAAGTTGGCATATATGGGATGAAATTGCAAGTTATCTGAGCCCCTTGTTTAGGAAATCTGGATAACGACTACCTCTTCTTCTTTCTATCTTTCTTCACCTCTCCGTACAAAGGTGCTGGTTCACTACTGGTAATGTTACTATTTGTAGCAGTGACATTACCATCAGTTACAGATGAACTTTGGAGGAAGGAAAGAAAGTATGTAGAGTATGTGCTGGAGCATCCCAACCATACTGGGATAAATGATGGTGGTAACAGAGGAACATACATGTGATATAATATAATTTTCCATGATGTAGATTACACCTGCAAGCCTGGATAACTCAGGCTTTTCCTTTGCAACCATTTTTTGCACTAAAATTTAGCACTTTCTACACTTTTCACTGATATTTTCTGAAGCACCACTATTTAGATAGTCATGCCAGCAGCCACCAATAGATCTCTGGCCCGGGCTGCCGCTTCTGAACCAGAGGAAAACCCCTCCCAGCAGTTACTTGCCTTTACAAACATTACATATGCAAGTTCATACTGCATGTAACTTTGCCAACCTTTGATTTCTACCTAAAACAGTAAGGAGGTTCTGCTACATATGGAGAAGTCAAATCAGCATGAGTGTCCAATCTTCAGTGAGACCTGACCTTTAGAAATTTCTTGGGATTGACTTCTGAAAACCTTAAATGAGTTCACATATAAACCGACTTGTTGAGCAATTTTACTTATCATTTGGGTAATCTACCATGCATATTTGATCTTGTTTGAAGGGTAAAGCTCTCAAATGACCTTTGACCTCCACCAACTACAATATGGTTCTTGCACTAATTATGGGGAAACCACATATGAGAACTGCAGAGGTTACCTATCTTGAGCTAGGGCTTTATGTACACACACACAGACGCACGCCAACTTGACTGCATAGATTACCAGGTAATGAACAACTCTTGATCAGCTGCTGTTATTTGATGTTTTTGTACAAAAGTCTGGCTTTTTGTCATTGATTCGCACAAATATGATCAAAGTCAGTTCATGTATACCTTAAACTATATCTGCAATCATAATACTTTAATTAGGTTTCCACTCCCTTGAATGACAACAAAATTGAAATAACAATATACTGCTGTCAAACTTTCAATGTTCCTATCTTGGTCTTGTCATTATTTTAAGAGTGGGTACTGGATAACATCTTCCAACATAAAGATACTTACCTTGAAGACTTGCTGCCACCTTGACCTGCAAAATGAGAGGAGATTGTGTATTTATGATAAAATGTATCGAAATTGAGTGAGTGTTATTCCCAAACGCTCTGGTAGATGATACATTATTATGGACATGCTTTCAACTGTGCCCAGTATTTCTTGATCTATTTAATTGCTATACAACTAATAGTTTTTCCTAGCGAAGGACTTTATTTTGTGCAGAAGTCTATTCATGTACAGTACTGTAAGACTGTAACAGTATTCCAGAGAATAAAACATATACATGTACTGCCCATTAGGCAACATCGAAGTACACATATAGGCAAATGGAGAACTTGCAGTGTAGCAACACATTAGCTTTATAGTAAAAATACAGCCAATATGTGCACAAACACAAACATACTTACTACTTGATAATTGAACAACAAGTTATTAGCTATGTTTGTTTGCAACCTTTCCATATACTTACCACCAGGTGGATGTTTGCTTGAGGACCTGGTGCCCATATAACTTAGCTAAGAGTGATCCAGAGGTGCATTACGTACAGTACTTAGCACATGCACTGCAACTGAATGTCAGATATACTGTAATGCTTTACAGTACATGTTGTGGTAGTGAATGCAATTACCAGTGCAATTCAAATAGTTCTAGTACAAATGCAGAAAGAAATACAGAACTTTGTATAATTTACGAAGGCTTTGAATTAAGTGTATGTGAGTGACCCAAAGGTGTTCATAGCCAATAAACAATTGATCAATGAAACGTACAAGGTGAAGGCTCATGCAGGAAAGAAGGAAGACATGCATAATATTAAACAACCACATATATGTATCTCCCATTACCATCTCCCTTTCCATAATCACCTCAAGACACTTCAGAATAAACTCTTTCTACCCTTGATCGCCTTATTTTGTCAATGTCAGAAAATCTAGAGCTCTTACCTTCAGCTTTGTCTTCTCAGATGAATGAAAAAATACATACTGTAGTAGACGTTCTTTTAAAGAAGGGTAGGTTATGATATGTTCTAAACTTGCTGTATCAAATATTTAAAGTTTGGGTAACTGCAATACAAATTATTATATTTTTATATTATTATTGTAAATAAGAACACAATGGTGTTACACAGGCTAGACACGTATATGGAAACCCACATAGCTGTACCCATTTATGCAGACCTTCGCACTTACATACTTAGTAAAAAGCAAACATATTTTGGTTCATCTATTGTTTGATTTCAAGCAGCACACACTACTTTAAATATTGTAGCTGTAATGACTATATTTCTGATTGGTTAAAAACAAAACATGTGCATTCAATTTGTGATATATGCATTTGGTATGTTAGGGGGACTACATAAAACCATAACTTCAGTTGAAAATCTCCCTCCTCTGGTCACGCTCATACCTACCCTGTAAAAACTGAAACAGGTATGTATGTGAAATATGCATCATAGTTAAGTTCTGCAATCACCAAGTGATGAACGTTATCATGCACAAATGATGTATGTAGGCCTATAAATGTATGTGTGTATGTATGTATGTTTATATTTAATGTATGATACACAAATATGTATACTTCAGCATATATCTGTACATTATGTGTCATGCATCAATTATGTTTGGACAGGCACACATTAACAGTATGAACTAGTCTCCTGTTACCTGGACATGCACACATGAATGTTCAGTACAAACTAGTCTCCTGTTACCTGGACATGCACACATGAACAGTACAAACTAGTCTCCTGTTACCTGTACGTGCACACATTGACAGTAAGAACTACAGTTTCCTGTTAAATGTACATGCACACATTAACAGTGTGAACTAGTCTCCTAGCTGTTACCTGTACATACTGTACACACATTAACAGTATGAACAAGTTCCTGCAATAAGTACATACACAAATTAACAGTATGAACTACAGCCTCTTGTTACCTGTACATGCACACAATTAACATTATGAACTAGTCCCTTGTAATGCACACATTAACAGTATGAACTACTGTAGTCTCCTGTTACCTGTGCATGCACACATTAACAGTATGAACTAGTCTCCTGTTACCTGATTTACTCAATATACCCACATATGTGCACAGTTCATATGTAATTACAAAGTACAAAGTTCATACAGTATACTGTATGTCATCAATATGGTTGAAGAAGCTACAACAGTTCATGTCACTGTGCAATATATACTATATACAGCACAGCCTGGTGCAGTCTTATCTTTCCATACAAGGTCTCTGCTACTAGTTAACCACCCTTGATATATATGTAAAGAGCGCCAACACCAGCCACACCTGACTGAGCCTATTCACTGACTTCCTACTATTGTTGCACAGACACACAATAGACAGTAATACAGTGACTCATATTTTCACAGAGCAACTGAGATAGATCTATGCTAGTTTGCCTACTTTATTCACTGTGCAAACGTCAATAACTATTTTAAGTGCTTTTACCCATGAACAAAACCATCAGGTTTATGTACTGTAGTATATGTGCACTGTATGCATGTAGGTAGGTGTATAAAGCCTTCTAGGCAAAGTTGTATGAGGAAGTTGTTGACCATTATGGGCAAAATTGCATGAGGAAGTTGTCTACCATTATAGGTTGCCTTGCTGCCATGCATGTACTAATGTAACAGTGTATTATTTCAGGCCCTTATCCATGGGAAATCAAACTCTCTATTCCTTGAAAACATTGTAATGGCTGTCCCAACAAAAATTATTGTCAGTATGATTTACTTTACATATATAACTCCTAACTAAAGTCTTTACAATGACACAAAACTAGTACTGAATATGCTTATCATGACCACATAGTTTTGAAATAATGTATCTATAACTTTTTGGCATCTCTGGTAGTTGACAATATAACTGTCTGGTACCAGGGGGGTAGGAGCCGGGGGCACCTGGGCACATGCCCCCCACTTTGTTCCAAAATAGCACATGTTCCCTACTGGCAAATAAAATGCGCCCCTTTGATGAAGAACTGTCCTTTGGATATCTTAAGCCTTCGTTAATTTTAATATCTTATTTTACTTATTTATTTTGTCTGTACATTCTAAAATGGCATCCCATATCTTTTTGTAGCATGGTTAACAATAAACAATCTCAATAAATAAAAAATCAATGTTGCAGCCTACCATAATAGTATTGATAGCATACTAACACATCATATATATTTAAGTGATAAGGCCAGTGTGTATCGGTTGATAGCATAACTAGTGGTGGTTGTAGAATGAGGAAGTGCCCTCTGATGTTGTGCCCCCCCCCCCCCACTTTTTGGAAGTTTCCTACCCCCTGTCTGGTACTGTACATATCATACTTTTGTGACAACGTTTGTGGTCACAAGCTTTCATTGTGACAAACTGAGAGCCTTCACTAAAATTTGGTACAATTGATCTAGTGTTGTTTCTTTTTGCTTAGCACTAAATGCAATCACTTGGCAGCTGTCCATGGGTAATGTCCTAATACTTTATAGTGATAGAAACCTAGAACTTTATGTTCACACTATTCTAATGGTTAACCTTGCATGTTTTAATACCACTGGTTTGTGGTCTATACTGAAGTATAAACCATAGCTGACACTCTCATGCTGTGGGATTTAAGTTGATAGCTTTTGGTGACTATATATCAGCTATATAACCTATAACCTGAAAGTCCCTCAATAGCTTTTAATCTAAACATGAGGCTGGCCTAACCCATACTGTGCATGGCCAACAGTAGGTCACAAACATGGTGCCAAAAGGAATATCCATGGGGCTATTGTGACTCAAATGTCTCAGAAACTTTTTATTGCTCTAAGAATGCCAGGTTTGAGTTTCTTAAGTTCTTATATTCGTGACCTCCTGTTTCACTAAGCATTAATTGGGTTAAAGATGGGAAACAGAGAATGCTGGCTCATATTCTGGCTATACAAGCATGCTTATCTTCTCCAGTTGGAAACCCTGATGGCCATCTTTGCTGTGGCTCTGATAAGTGTCTGTTTAAACTGAGCTGTTAAATCAAAGTCCTTCAAACTTCCTTTTCAAATCACCTGACTGACCATGATAATCTGTTCTTGTTTTCATTCCAATAGAAACTAGCTGCACTATACTAAAGAAGGAAGTAAGACAGACTTGTGTACCCGATTTAACTTGACACAGTAATATCTATGAGGAAATAAGTTACAAACAGTGCAGCTTATTTCCCCATTAGATAATACTGTGCCAATTTAAATCTGGTACTAGTACTAGTGCTTGGTGGTTTTATTGAATATATATCTCATGCATGCAAATAAATGAACATCATGCTACTGTATAATATGTACAGCACTGGTGTATTTTGTGGATCTAAACATCCAAGAAGATTATATGACATTACACATACCCAATTTAGTACTTGTCAGTATACCAACATGAATTTTACAAAAACTAGGGATCTAGATAAGCAATATTCCATCGTTATTATTGCAACGTTTTGTTGTTACCTTGTGCTTTGTTACCTTGTATATAAATATTGGGCTTTTATAAAGCTGTACAGTTACAATTATCATTGATTTTACTATCATTATTAAACATTTAAAAACATATCCACTGCTTGGAAGGATACTTAACCCAATTGTAAAGGTGGCTGGAATTTTGGTACGTACACTATTAATTGGAATAGATAGTATGACTTTTATCATCACCTTCAGGTAATACCAAGCATATACAAACTTTGTACTTCCTGATAACTGCATGGCCTTATCAGCAGATAGTATTTCTAATATGTGATGCATTCCTACACCACCAAATATGAATTTCATAACGTTATAGGCATTGTATTCCCTGTCATACTCTAAAGCTGTTTGAAATTGGGAAGTTCCCGATAAATACCACCACACCACCTCTGGTAGCTGCTTTCATAATGTAACCATATTGATTAATTTTTGCTCCCTGTTAATTACCTTAAAATGAAGTGAATGTAGCTAGGTATCACACCACAATTAATTGCTCCATTGACTTACACACTAAACTTGTCACTTTCCAAGGCCGAAGGAGCTTAGATAAAAGTTTTCAACTGACATTTCCTACCATGGAGGTAAAACAGATGGTTCTACCCACCATATGAATGATATGATAGCTGATGGCTTGGGCTATCACAACACATTCAACTTTTGCCACCATGACCATTTAGATTTTGAAGTAGAAAAGCTCAAAAGTTTATCATAGTGCTCAACAACCCATCTGCCAGCTGTCACTGCGGAATCTTCTTGTTTCACCCATGATTTTCTAAAATACCTTAAAGCACCTTCAATTCTCCAGATTTGTAGACCATCGATAGTTGATTTCATCCTCTTGAACATAAGAATGAGTGGTAATGACTCATAAAATGCCCCCTCCACCCCAAAAATCAATACAGTAGGTCCCTTTGGGCTATTTTCGGATGGATAATCTCTCAGGCTAACTTGCACTAGTCTGGTTGTTGTGTGATACCTATAGATGTCCAATGGTTATATCCTTTGAATCTTAATATTACCCCTACTATGTACAAAGGCATTGATTAAAATGTGGAATTTACTGTGGAGATTGTATCCTAAGATGCATCCACAAATAATTGCAGAAATATCCTACTTAAAATTTTCTACTTAAGTTAACAATGTTCATTCACATAGTGTTATGTTTTACAGATGTTATGAAATGGACATGTTTTAATTATAGCATTCATACATGACATCTGAAGAATTGGGGAAGAACTGTGAAATATCACATACAGAGAAACACATACATTAGCAGGCACTTATGATAGTGTTCTATATCCTATACTGCATTGCATTATAACACAATGGTACTGTATACTGCAATTCATACTGTGTGGATAAAGGTACAAGTTTACACAGTGGGCTTTAATACCAGCATGTGTGTGTGTGTGTGACAGTGTAGAATACTCCCATGTAAACAAAGCTGTCCTTATGATGCATATGTAGGATTTCTTGTTCATTGTGTTGTGCCATTGATGCTCATTCAATCAAGACAAGTCTGACTATAGAATCAATGAAAAAACTGGTTAGTCATTCAGAGCATACAATGGGTATAAATCCTGAGAACTTACTAGAACCGTGGGTCACCCATTCACCAAAGGTTCCTTAATTCATGGAAGTAGATGAGTTAGGTGGTTATGATACAGCAGTATAAAGATACTCCCTGTTGATTCCCCAAGTTTGAATACTAACCACAAATCAATTACTTACTGTGGAGTCATTCATATTGTAGCAATCAAAGATCTGATTATTTCTACTGTAAGATTTTAAGGTGCGGATGTGGTGTTAAGTTCAATGAGCAGACATATTGTAGGAATTAAATACCTAACTATTTCGTCTGCAAAATTGTTGGCTGTGCATCTGCTGTACACATAGTTCAAAGGGCAGAACTTATCCTTTGAATGTCTCTAATAACATATATGTCATTTTATGCAGAGCATGCATAGCCTTAATATACCTAACCCCCACCACACACACTGCATGGCATTCCTGAGGCCAATCACACTACTACAGGGTCAATAGCTGAACTGAAAAACCTTAACTAACGGATAAAAAACAAAGACCATGCAATGAAGAAGTGGTTGTTCTATCCAAAGATCTATATTTCCACCAGCTTCAATAAAAGTATATATGCAACCAAATTGCAACCAGTTCCTGCTGACAAGCAAATGACAAGCAATATATGCATGGGTATATACACTTTAGTATATCAATATTCTATAAAAACAAATACATGCAACTCACTAAACTTGATGGATATTTATACTTTTACTAGTGAAACATCTGAACAATTGTATCAAGTAAAAAGGAGAAATATCAGAATATTTCTATTCAATCTACTTTCATCTTTTAAATTTATTCTCTAGTTTACCTGTATACTGCACACAAACAGAACATGTATGTGTTAACATCTACAGTATGCTGTAGTCTTGTACATGTTTCACACCATGTGTACAGCAGCTGTCTACAGTATGTATATTTGTATGTTTGTTACAGCGGCATTGTATACACAGTGTGTAAATATAATATTAACAAGGTTTGTGTTATGGCAGGTGGAAATGGAGGCTTAATTGATATGTAGCATAACAAAAATGGGTGTGGTGTTTTTAGACGATAAATCTTTAGTTACATTGAATTTAGCATAGCATGATTCAATCTGGGAGGAAGGAGTATCTCTCTAATTTGAACCCTGACTGTTTATGAGTCAACCGTGACAAATCCCCCCTTTATATTTCCCTGTTTACCTTTCTTGGTAAAACCCTTGCAAGGAACTGTGCAAAGTAAACAAGGAAATGCTTCTAGCAGTGCTTTTAACAATCTTGTCTTTGTTAGCAAGTACTTGTGCATGAAACCACATAAGGTTGTTTGTTTGTTCAAATAGATACTTCTGACATGTTATAATTCATTCTGTCAGACCTGTGCCTAAATTTAGTAAATTTAGTGGAAAACATGTTGACAAAGAGGGAGTTGGCTGGTTCAGCTCAAAATGAGTTATGGAAAGTATTACAGCCATCAGCCATTCAATCATTCCACACTTTGGAGAGGTTATTTATACAACACTCCAATAATTAGCTAGCTTATTCTAAACAGTTGACCCTACATATCATGTTCATACAAATATGATTTTAAGTTTAGTATCATTAAAGGGTAGACATACAGATTTAGTGAGTGGGGATTTTAGACCACAGTAAATCACCCAAGGCACCCAATATTTCTTCATTGTATTCTACTTGTCTTTGGTTTCTTTCCCATGTAGGTGGACCCTCAGGTAATGTGTGTGCATGTATATGTGCTTTGCACTAAAAGTGTAATGGTTTGAGGGCAATAATGTAAGGGGTCATGGGAAGTGTAATGGTTTGAGGGCAATAATGTAAGGGGTCATGGGAAGTGTAATGGTTTGAGGGCAATAATGTAAGGGGTCATGGGAAGTGCAATCAAGACTAAGCACCTATGCCTTTTGAGTTTTGATGAAAGAATCCTAGTTCTTGATATAAACTAAATATTGCAATTAGTTCTGAAGGCTATACATAAAGACAAGACAAGACAAGGAAATGCTTCTAGCAGTGCTTTTAACAATCTGTCCTTTTTAGTGAGGACTTGTGCATAAAACCACATTTAAGGTTGTTTGTTTGTTCAAATAGATAATTCTGAAGCTATACATAAAGACATGAATGCAACAACATTTTGCATATAGATTCCTAATTTCTTTAGCTGCATATCATTTTCAAGGAAAATGAATGAGTTTTAATTTTACATCAGATCAATAAGTGAAAGTATACTACATATGTCTGAATTTAGGACCAAAAGGGAAGAGAGTTCATTTAAATGCATGTTAAATATGAGATATCTGTCCTTTTCTCATACATGGGGATTAATTGTTACATTGCACCCGTTTGCCATCAATTCACATTGTCTGTCATACCTGAACTATGGAAACTGTTAGTTTAAAACATACTGCCCTTCATTCAATTATTAGCCTACCTGTACTGTATTATTTACCAGCCTACATGCAAACATAACTAATATGCCATTTTCTGGCATGGATCCAAGATCTTAATCATCAAAATACACTAATAATTTTATATTGAACACCCAGCCTTGATGCGCATTGAATTGTGTTGTTCTGTCTCCATTTCAAAGGCGTATACTATATACTGTACATATGGACTGTGCAGTTTAGGTACATGCAGCTAGTCAATACTGTACACACTACACAGAGAGAAACAAACCGAATGGCATGGAAACCATTTGAATGTATAATGTGCTGTTCTCCGTAATGATAATGCCAGTTCAAATAAAGCAGGCTGAGTGTGCATTGTGCAACACTGCTGAGTGAAAAGGGGACTTTCCATTTACTATTCCCACTAAGAGAGTGTATACATTGTGCTGTACTGTAGTAGGTATGACATCATAGGGCAGTGAGTAATTTGTATTCTGATGAGTCTATAGCAAACAGCTACAGTAGGGGTTACACCTAAAAGCAGATATGTACCTAAAACATTATAATCATAATTAGAAGTGATTTTTTTGGTTGCTTAAGCGACCGTGAATGTGGGAGGCTTCCGATTGAACATTTTTTAATCAAAGTTTGGATCAATGAGTATCATACCATTTGAAAGGTTCATAGCATGGTACATAACAAATTGGTATGAATCATCTGTACCCCTTGCTGCCTCTATTTTCAGTTCCATTGTAACTATTTTGTTATTTTTAGTATTATAATTTCCATATCCTGAAGTCACTGCATATTGAAATCCTGCCAATCTAGTCAATAATTTCCTCCACTTTTAAACTTTCTATTTTCTGCTTTAATTAACACAGGAAGAACCAACATATTATCTCTTCCTTCTTCATATATCTGTCGTACCTTCATAATGTTGATAACAGAGACTATACAAGTGAATGAAAATAGAATGGGAAAGTCCACTAAAGCTGATAAACTAAATGTGGAATGTATGAGGACATTTAAGTAAACTTTTAACACTGCTATAGGGAAATTTTGGTCAACACAAACAAATCAAAAGCCCCCCAAAAATGACAACTCCTGATGATGTTTGTGTGGTTTAGGAAAGACTCTAGGCTAAGAAAATACCCCATCTGTTTTACAGGTCTCTAGCCATATCTCCCCCTCCCCACCCCCACTTCCCCTGTTTCTCTTCCTGCATGCACCTTTCATTTGTAAACTATTAACTGTGTTTCAGCAGGGCAATCATTACTCAGTGCACTACATTTTAGTAGGTAAATGCACTACTACTGTACAGGCAATGATCTATTTATGAAAGAAATTTGAAGCTATTCTCTCACATTCTCTTTCCACATGTATATATCTTTATGCCACGTAGCTATAAAAACAATGTCACCCAAAAATCTTCTGAGAATATTTTGCAAGTTTTGAAAACTAGACATAAATAATTTATCACCAAGAATATAGCAGCTCCATACACTTCATAAGTACTGTACAATGCAAGCACATGATGGTTACTTTGCACTTGGTGCTTTTACGACACATTGAAGTATACAGTAGAACATTCAAGGGAATATAGACAGGGTTTATTATGAATAGCATATGAACTTTAGCATAGACTTGTCTTCCAGTTTCATTTAAACACCTGCCAAAGAGATAAAAACATCAGACACTTTGACTTTGGACTTTGTTATAGGCTGTTACCATATACTTTGAGAAGTGTGTTGTGAAGTGCTATGCAGTAATAAATGGACAGAACAAGTACTTCCTTATGGCTTCCTTGTCTTATGGTTTTCAACAGAAGCTGCTGCACCAACTAAATCGTACTTAACTTAAAAACTGAAGCATATTTCCCACTGTGCAGTAAACTCCAATGGTCTGTTACAAAATTATATCTGTGTGAACGAAATGTGCTGAAAACGTGGATTTGACTTTGTCGCCCATCTTATATATGAAAATGAAATAATTTAAATTTTGAAGTGAAATTTAGATGGAAATTGTGAAACTCTTTAGTGAGTAGTGTATACTACAAAACAGTGTGCCAAGGTATTCCTTCTTTTAATTTGTTGAGCGTGAAGTCTCAAAGACATTATAACTGAAAATAAATGTGGCAGGATATTGTGAATGTTTTCCTCCTCAGGGTCAACTAAAGTGATCCTTCTTTAGAGAGCCTTTTAGATTGTCTTTTTAGTGAGCAGAGTTGTATAGGAGGCAAGATACGTCCCAACCGCTGAGAGTCTACTTGTCTTGGAAAGGACAGGTACTACTAAGGGAAAACAATATATCAAGATAAATAATGGAACAAAGTATGCCTCATTGATTCCCTCCTTCCTTCCTTCCCATCACCCCCCCCTCATCACCCCCTCCCCATTATCCTTTCCCAACCCTCCCCACATTGCCAGGAGGCACTCCATATGGAAAAACAGGGCTTAACAAAACATTTGTGACTCAATTTCATCAAAATGTGAGTTCAAGGATTAAAAAATACAATTATCAATCTAGCAGGTCAAATTTTAATTTCTATCTGTCTGTAGGTTGAACAAATTTGGCTAGAGCTATTTTTGGTATAACATCAGATATCTATTGACACAGATAACCTGTAAGCTACAATGCCATGGGAATTCACAGCTGTTATTGCACAGGGGGAATTCCCTGTGAAAATTCCCTGTGGATTGCCTAATATTGAACAAACAAGTGCACTGCACAAAAACACCAGGTTGCACAAAAGATAATGCAGTAATATGGCTTAAAAGTTTTATTTACCAGCACAACAAAGGCACATTAACAAACAGAGCATGGGGGAAGTTTGAGAGTTACACTAAAGTAGCAGAATTGTTTGAGGTTGTAAGTTTCTGATAAATTTTGATGAACATATTTATTTTATATTCCAAATGATTAATTCAGCCAATGGCAGTATACAGGCTCCATGCAGGATCTTGCAAACTCAGTAAGTACTGCCTCCTGGGAACCACAGATGCCCTGTACTTTGGAAGTGTCTATAAATATAAAGGAAGATATTTCACCTCAATAGCCTGTGAAAGGGCTCAAATTTCACTAAATAAAGCTACCAAGGGATGTTTAAAACATGCATGTATTCCGATAGTAAACTTGACCAATATTCCAAGACAAGTAGCTCTCAGATAACCCTCCCCCAAAACTCAGGATGCGCAAGATGCAGACGAGAATGAATGCCATGTTCCATGCAGCGGAAAAAGAAAAACTGTCAAAATAATCTATTGTACTGCTCACCTTATCATAGTTGCAAATCGGCCAAATTCACGAATTTCACTGATGCGGTACAGTTTTCGATATGTAGCTACTGTCGCAGTATCTTCACGGAAGGTTTTCGCAACGCATCCAGACGTTATGTTCGCGATACACAGACCAGTCGTCTAGCAAAAGCGTACGCCAGTTAAACTACAAAGCACCAGTGTTTTGGAGTATAAACATCTCAATGTGCCACATTTACTGGGAACTCGGTATAAATTGGCCGAAGAGGCTACATCATCAGTAAAGGAATACCATCCACACATTTTGAACTTGATAGACTAAACATGACATGTGTCAAATCAGTTGTACAATGTATAGGTTATATCTTCAAATCAAAGTGGTCTTGTTCATCAGATGATAAAACTATAACTTACGGTCTTATAGCTCGAGAAATTGGAGTGTCAGAAGCAGGCATCTACAAAATACACAGCTTCCTTGAGAATCTGACCCAAAGATGAGCCTTCATGAAAGGCAACACTCACCCACAACTTCATACAGTAGATGGTGTTCAATTGACATATTCATTTAAATTGTAAATGTTAAATCATGTAAAAGTATAATAACAGATTGGAAAGTGCACAATGCAATAAAACTTCAATCACAATGCCCCCAAATTAGGTTGCATACGTACCCTGTATGTCAAAATCTTGTTCGTAGTTCAACAATAATTTTCTGCAACCTTCACAATTTTGTTTTTCGTATTCTGAGATATCTTATAGCTTCATATTACTTTAACAATCCTCAATAAAATAAGAACAATTTGAAGGGTCAGAGCCTGCATCTGGACCAATTTTTAAGAACTCCAATGAGCAATTTTTACAATGCTAAAATTTAGAGACAATATTGATAACCTTTAACAATATAAACAATGCAAACACTGTGACTATTCCAACATTCATCCAAGAATTTAGGTGGAATATTTTCACAATTACAGTCACTAAAGAGATAGCTTAGAAAGTCAGTGCACACAACATACTGACAAATCACAATCTCGAAAAGGGCAGATCATAAGAAATGCCACATTAATATGGTCAAAAAGAATCTTGTTAAAAAAAAAACAAACAAACAAACATAATTCATTGAATGTTATTTCTAAATATATTTGAAACAAACATGGTAGTGCAGTTTTTCTTATACAATTTATTGTCGGATTGTTTATAAAAATTTTTCTACCCTTTTTATGCCTTACATTATCGATTTATATATTTGTATATCATGTTTGTATGTATTTTACTGTAAAGCGCCTTAGAGCAATTTCTGATTGGATAAGGCGCTATAGAAATTTTGTATAATAATAGTCAAATTTTCCAACAGCAATGGATGATGTTTATGCATACTGGTAACTTGAAAGATTTCCAATGCAATGTGTAGAGGATAGAAGTATGTATGCTACCATTCTTTAAAAATCTTGTAGATTAATAGTTTTGGCCAATGACTTTGTGATTCCTTGCTGCACTAAGAGAAATTTCAATACTAACCTTCCAAACAAAGATTTTCGTTAGTGTAGACTTCAAGACCCTGGTTCTAAGGGATCAGGCAGGTTCATGCACTACAGTATATACAGTAGTACTTAAGTGAGTTCATCAATGCATTACTCTTGCTATTATTAGATTGACAAAGTTTTCAGAGTTTTACCTTTCTTGACCTCAAACTAACTTTGACATCCACCATCAGAAATTAAATTTTAGCACTGCTTTGATGAAGTTTGTTTTGGTTCCCTTTCTGTGAGCGACATGGATCCATTGCATGGTCAGATTAAACTTGATTCCATATTTGCACTGTTGCGTGATACACGCTTATTATTTTTTAATCTATTAGTGAGCTTCAGGTTTATAAATGCAATGTGGTGCTCCAATTATGTGTACTTTTTGACAGTCTCTATTAGGTACCAGACAAAGAGGATGGTTCACACTGCATTAAGGATGCATATTCTGCAAAAATGTACTAAAAAGCCACCTACTTACATGTCTTAAGGGTATATTGTTTATATTCGGTTTATATTATCCAAGACTTTTCTCAATGCATTTAGTAACTGGAATTACAAGCCTCCAACACATTGCTTACATTCTGTAATTTATGTACATGGGGGATGTTTACCATAAAAGGCACAAATAAATGGAAAAAAAGGAGACCTAAAATATATGAGCAAAAGTCAATTGAATTTTACACAAATTCAAACTTGTGCTTCAGCATTCCACTGATTCCTGTGTTCATGGAAAGTTTCAATCCTGTAAATATCTTTTCAAATGTAAATGTTAAAGTCAAACTTACCCTTCTTGCACATTATCACTGCTATCACTACGATGACAATGATGACTGCCAACACCCCCAAAGAAATGCCGACAATGGCCCCTGTTCCTAAAGCACTAGGTTCTGCAATAAACAAGAAAAGAAAAGATGTTTACTGCTAAAGACAATTTCTTTTTACTTCATGGTATAGTTCTAATTAATTTACAATCATATCCAGACATATAGTGATATAACTTGCCATGGATCATATGAAGTTGACTTCAATGTCCTTTGACCTGTAAAGGAACAACAGGCTTCTTGAACACACTGAGGTGAAACCAATATCAATATCTTAGATTCAGAAATCACAAAACCCATATACATTTTCGAAAATAAATATATCCAAAACTAAAAAAGAAAAGAAAAAAAGGTAGTTGGATGATATCACATTCAATCTTGATCAAGTCTTCAACCTTGCAAGTGAGATATTTTTTTCTTACTGCTGTTTTAAGGAAGTTCAGTAATCTTTAGGTTGCACCTCCTTTAAAGACAACCTCCTACCTTTTTCACCACATAAAGGTTACGGTGAGCAAGTTAGTAATAACTCCAATTTGCTTTCTACCTTGTGTCTGCCAGAAATGTTTTCATATTTATATTAATTAAATGATTAGTTAACTGGAAAAATTCTGGCACATTTTAAAATTCTAACGAGTAGAATAAGATATAAGGACAGTCATTTTCCAGAAAATTCATTGTAATGAAACATTTAAGGCCCAGCAGGACTGGAGCTTGTTTACAGTAAACAGTGGTTAAGTTAAAGGGGCATGATTGCAATGCTTCATTGCAAGGAAACAAATCAATGAAGCACCTAACACCGCAAAACAAAGTAGTATTAAATGTGATGTTACAGCTATTACATAGTTGGAATCCAAACACCAATTATTTTATCCTCACCACAGGGAAAACAAAAATGTTCTTATCAGTACATATATATAGCTATAAATATATATGTAATGTGGACATAGATACATACATATATCTGAATTTGATATGGGGTACAAGAATATATAGGGTGCAGTAAAATGAAGAAAGGGAAATGAGAGACCAGCTATATTGGTCAAATAACAGGATTAGTTTGTTGACATACGTTAAGTGCTAAAAAACCTAATTACTGAGTATTTAGAACAATAGTAGATGCTTCCACCATGAGATGATCTGCATTGATGTGACACATATGTGTTGCAATTGTTTCTGTTTACAAAAAATATAATTATAAACCAAACTTTGTCTTATTATCAGCAGCTGTATAACTTTGGAAGGGTAACAGAAAATGAAGGAAGAGGAGAAGACTGTTAGCTACAGAATTTACCAAGGCTTTGTTTTGGTTTCCAAATCAGGGCTTGGACATCCCAAGATCCATAAGGTTCCATATTGCACACCACTAAAATAGTGGTAAGGGCTTTGTTTGCATGATTAGACCCCATTTCATGCAGGTTCATGTTTGCCTATAGCATGAGATAACATTAATGAAGGCATTGTCCAAACTTATCTAAACCAATGCTTCTTGGATGACGTATGATAAAGCAGAGGATCAATATTTTCACAATATTAATCAGCAGTTATTTTTATGACACTTAAGTGACCACAAATGTGGGAGAAACAAGTAAGGGCTTATGAATTACAACTAACAAGTCGGGTGGCTTCCAATTCAACATTTGGAAGCCACCAGACATTAATGTTGAGACTTGCTGTGAGGTTACAAACTTGTATGCCAGTCTGAGCTTTTTTCCTTCCATCAACTCCAGTTTTCCTCCCAAACAACAATAACAACTACTACATATTGCTTCATGGGAACATTCCAATGGCACAATTTTATAATAATTATGTGATGTCAAATATGAATGATGTACAGTATACAAATACAGCAAATTAATCCCCGGGCCCCAGTGAAACCACGCTGTTGGGTTTAAAGCTGCTTAAGAAGTTACTTCCGAGAAATGCTATCAGCAGAATGGAAAGAAAGCTTTCCATTCCACCTTCCCAGAGAGGAATGGAAATTTGTGTGAAGGAACTGATTGTATGTATACTCATTTACTTTGTGCAAGGAAATTTGCAGAACTGTGTATGATATTCAAAGTTAGAGATACATAATCTTGTAATTCATACTTTCATAAAGGTACTGTACTGCAAACTGTTGTGGAATATGAATTATTATTGGAATCAATATACAATGCATCTTACATTATAAACTGTTTGATTTTCAAATGATAATCCACAAACAATGATAAGTTATTTGCTTCACCTAGGAAAATACAGGCAGCCCTTGCTTTACAAACAAGTGAATGGACACCACCTTAACAAACCCACAGGGAAAGCAATACTCGTTTGAAAATTCAAACTAAGATGCCTCTACAAGAACTCAACTAAAAGTAATAATATAGTGGATTTATATAGCGCCAAATCCAAAACAAGAAGTAGCTGCTCTAACAAAACAAGCTATTTGCAACCAAATGAACAAGTAAAGAAATCTTTAAGGTAACACTTAATTAAACCTATGGACACAAAAAATGGTTAAAATTAACTTGTAACTCACATGAATTCAAAATTTACTAAAAACTTTACAAAATGTTGAGTACTCAACATTTACAAAAAAAATGTGTATCCCAAATTACTGAACTACTGTACGGTAAGTTAGAATTGTGATTGATCCTTGTCAGTAGTGATCCAACAACAATTAAGTTTGTAAGATAATTGTGAGTTAATTGTCACTATTTAGGTGTCATATTCAGCATTACAGTATTGTTTATACACCAAAACATGATTTGCCCCATCTCCTTTCTCACAACTGCAGAATGGTAGGCAATTCCTCTAAATTTCAAACCAATATAAACTACTTGCCCATATTATCTAAAAGGATAATGTTCATTTGACAGATAAAATTTTAATATTATTCCTATTAACATCCTTTCCAAGATTTAAAGTATTTACACGTATTTTGCAGACCTGTGTGCTGTCACAGAAGTGCACTTACAAATGTTTCGTGTTTTTCTTCAAAATCAATAACCTTTTTTAAAGTACAAGATTGGGATGCATATGAGTTTGACTCACAATATCACTATCAACATATGTTAACTTCACATCACCATGTAAGTTCCAATCCAAGGAAAAAAGAAGTGATAAAGCAGACCAAACATTTCGCTGTCAGTGTGTATGGAATTGGAAGTAACTTTCACCAGGACACCCAGAATTTACTCAGTCAAAAATAGACTATCCAGCATTGTTATTAGGATTTTAAAACTCAACTGCGTACCTGGCATTAGCATATATAATAATGGGCATTTAGAAATATCCCCTACAATAATTTAGTGGCATGACTCCTGTTGATATTTTGGTTTCTTTGCAAAGAAGGCATTGCTTACAGTAGTATCATGTAATAAGTCAGATGCATAAACTGTGACTAAAAACACAGCAAAGAAATGTCAAATTCTGGACAATGTGCAATGTTCTCATACTATGCAGTAGGATGCCCCACATAGCCTCTATAGGTAAATGGTAGGCATATGCACCCTGTGATGTAAGTTGCAAATTCATGTAAATATTTCATAGAAGATTGGATTCAAAAGATATTAAGAAATGTTCACAGCAGAAACCATTTATGCTAGTTTGTAATTGATATGTTTTTAGATGTTTTGTAAATGTGTAATATGTTTTTTCCCCTTAAAAAGTAAGGTTGCATCTGCTGGACACAAACAGCTTCAAGATTTTGCCTCCCCTGTAGACTTCTGTTATGCAGAATCCTGCATAAAACTATGCTGACCTCATGGTACTGTATATCTCAAAAAAGAGACATTTATCACTAACTTGAGAAAAAGTTCCTGAAAAGGCTGCTTTACATGATTTTTTTGCTGGAACTTTTGGTAAATGTCAATATGTTCAATTTATTGTGTATTACTGTAAGCTTACAGTATAATAGCAATATTAATTTAGTAGAGAGTCACCGACAATTTGAGATTTCCACCAGTGAGGCACTAAACCTACCATCGTGGTAGATAAACTACTGTACGAATGAGATTAGCTGTTAGTGTAAAGCAAACAAATAGGGGACATGCAGTGTTAGATACGATTGGATAATAGAAGAGTGCATTGAGTGTTAGTGCAGTGTAAGCTAGCACAGAGCATATAAGACAAAACCAACCATCACAAAACCACTCACTCCTAGTAGAACTAAATAGTTAAGCTTAAAATAGAATAAACACACAGTATGCACAAAACAACCAGGGAGAAAGGAGAATTGTTAGAAACAATCAACCTAGAATCATCTAGGTGATTGTGTCTATAATGTACAGTATATGAAACGCTTCTCACTTATTACCTTTCGGTTTGGTATTATCGCCTTCCGGTTCCGGAGTGGTTGTTACCATAGCTGAAAAAAATGAAATGATAATGCCACCACAGTCCAAAATGCAGAAAGGGATAAACTGGGAAAAATCAATATTTCATGTTTGATATTCAGGGGGTGAACAAAACTTTAATCAGCAAGCAGACCTTACTAACATGCAATATTTCATCCAAATTTTAAACAGGTAATTGCATGCTACACATCACTGTCCTGTATTGAAAGGAAAACATGGCAAGATCATGATGTTTTGAACCATTCAGTATACTATATATCATCAGGGTTTTCTCCAGGAGCCAAAGAATTAACGGTGAGTTAAGCATTTATTTTTGAGAAAATAATGCAGATTTCTAGAGTATATATCATGAAATTCATGTGTCAACTTTTGAAAAGATACAATTAGAGGGTACATCGCAAAAACCAGAAAAAAACAAAACTTCAGGAAAGAAAGATGCCCAATTACCAAAGAACCAATGATTTACTATTCACTGACAAAATATTACCTACAGTGTTGTACAGTATACTTTCCTTTTTTGTTTGAAGGATTGAATTATGCTAACTTACACATAGTTTTGAAAATTTGGTATACATTGAAATAACCACATGAACTAAGCCATATATGAAGCATGACACAGAGATTACAAATTAACACATAATAAAATATGTAAATAATAAAAATATGAAAGCAATGCAAGGCACACACTCACAATGAACATATCAAACCACTTTCTACATACTGTACAAGAACTCATATTTATGTGTATTGCAGTGCCTTGAAATGTGATTAATTCACTAGTAGGTGTTTCATTTTTGTGCATGAGATTAACAATGTTGGTCTTTAAAGGAAATTAAACACACCATATACTGGCATTAATTAATGTATGTGGTATTCAGTGCAGCAAGTGGACCTGCATGTGCACTCACGGTCAGTTCTATGTGAAAGAATTGCAAAAAAGACCTACCAGTGAATTTCCCAATTGACATTACACAAGAAAATACTTCATTATGCACAAAACATACAGTATTTCACATATAAAATAAACAAGAAAAGGTACTGTAGGGCAAGAAATGTTTGGGTAAAATATCCAGTCAATATGAATTTGGATAAAACGAAACAAATAGAAAGTAAGACTAAATGGAGAATGAAGAGCAAACTTATACCAGTAAAGTACTGATCCCTAAACTGGCAAAAAACTCAAGACTGCAAGACCAAAACATTTTCTGTGGGTCTTGGGCCACTAATTTTCAGAATACTTTTTTTCTGAGATGCTTAAATACTGGTAGAATAACTACCATTAAGTATTTTAGCAGTCACTGTTATATGCTATAAATGCACTGTTTAATTACTATAAAAAGAATTCTACTTATACACTACAGTATAAGTCCTCAATACTGAGTGGATTTGTTGTGTTAGTAAGACAATTCAACGTCTTAAACAGAGCTTGTTTTGTCCATTCACAGTGACACTAAATAACAGCTCACATGCAAGAGAATTGCTGCGAGTTTGGGTCAGGACTTAAAACCTGCTAATGTGAATTGCCGGTGAAATTGTTGAGGGGAATTTTGTCCCAAAGAATTCAATATGATGCTTATGTAGTAATTTAGTAATAAATTGTAATTGCCAAAACGCCAAAATTGAAACAATAAACCAAAACCCAGAAACGAATAAACAAAGGCAGAAGAGCTAAGAAAATGCTTTAATCACTACAGTTCTGGATTCAGCAATGTTGAATAATTGCCATTAACTGCTATATGCCAAATAAACAACTTAGGTGACATGGGCTGGTAAAGCAAGAACATCCACAGTTGAAAAAAATGTTTTATAAGCTGTACAGAACCTTTCATTTCCCACTTCAAAGCATTCATCCTGACAGTATGAGCAGTATGAATATCATGTTCCTATCAGATCATCAAGGTTAGGAACTGTTTATACTGTCAGTATGAGTGCTTGAAAGCACTTATAATGACAATATGAACAGTATGAATATCATGTTCCTATCAGATTATGAAGGTAAGGAACTGTTTATACTGTCAGTATGAGTGCTTGAAAGCACTTATAATGACAATATGAACAGTATGAATATCATGTTCCTATCAGATTATCAAGGTTAGGAAATGTTCATATCGTCAGTATGAGTGCTTAAATCATGGTTTGGGAGGACAGTATAGAAATGTAGTATTGGTATTTGAAAATTATGAGACATATGAATTAGTGTAAATGTATGACATTTATATCTTTATACAGCACAGAAGTCTATAAGGGTCAATGCACGCCACATCACCAATATCTTTGGCAAATTCCAGGAGATTGTGTCAGATTCGGTTGATAAATTCTTCAAAGTGATGTCTCAAAGGAGGAAAATGGGCAAAAACAATTTCGGAATTTGTTTGGCTACCAGGATACGGCCTAGCAACCAAAGTGCAGCACCTTCTAACACAGCTCCAGTGCTTCCAGTTTCCCGGTGTTTGGAGATAAATGCTCTTTCAAGTATGAAGTCCACCGACTTATGTAATTGTGAAAGAAGTGATGCCAGTTTTGCAATTCAGCGAAGACTTACAAGACAATTTGGCTTTGTGTCACAGCAAGTAGTCAAACCTCAAAACTGTCAAAGATAACATTTCTGGCACATTTGTTTATAATTACACTGGTGATGGTCTCTATGAATGTACAGTATTTGGTATTCTTGTTATGTGTTCTGGACGTCCTACTATAAAGGTTATGTCTTTCCCGAGTAAATTTAAGACTTATTTGAATCAACGTGATTTTAATGGACTTTAACCGATCTCTACACTTTTCTATTTAAGTCAAATATTTCTACAGTATGAAGATTACAAACAATTCACACTCTTTCGGTTTACAATTGTTCCGGTGTCAGTCCTAGTCAAGTCCCCTGTACTACACCAACCAACCAACCTTTCATTTCATTTATTTTTTTCCAGAATAAATATAAATATTTATAAACAGGACATCAAAAGTGAACTTACTTTAAGTCTGCAGGCATTATGCTGACTATTTCAAATACCTCCTCTACATTTCAATAAATATTATAGCACAAAGACAGAATGTCTGTATTTTTGTGTGCAGATTATTGTTAGTATTAGCCATTGGTTATTTACCATATAAAACATTTTTAGCAGCATGCAGATTGAGATGGCTCATGATATGTAGGTTAAGTGTTAGATATTTCACATGCATGGATATTGCTGGCAGTTAGGAGCATTTTGATGTTTCTGGAGTTTAATACCTGCATCATGTTTCTCTTAGCGTGTGTGGACAGAGTAAACTGCTCACAAATGTAAACACAAGAGAACCTTTCTTCAATGACAGTGAGGTTACAGAATAAACATAAAATATCAAGCAGATAGAAACAGATTGGTTGGTTCTTGTAAACTACACTTAACCTTGTTCTAAGAGAAGAACACATGGTCCTGCATGTCCATAAAGCTCAATGAAGCTAAATTGTCTTACTTTTAGCATAAATGCGGAAACTGAAGAGGAAACACCCTAAGCATCAAACACTAAACTTACAAACTTTTTCAAGCATTTCTACCCCTCCCAACAATCCCACACCTCCCCATCTTCAACTTGTTGCTGTGATAGATATGTTGGTTAAACTGTTGAGACTGTTTTAAGTGATATCGGCTGGAGATTTGGGACAATTAAATACAGTGAGTTAGTTATTGAGGAGAAAACAGTAACTTGAGTGATTCCATTTTACCAGTGATGAGTAGGGATTACCCAAATCACCCTTCCTGATCAGCTACTGTATTTGCTTTTACTGTACTATGGTTCCATACTATATTAATCATTAATAATTGTCAAGTTTCAAATGTTCTTGCATGTCACAGAAATTGCTCTTTTCCTCTTGGGTTTTAAAGGTAAGAAATCAAAGCCTGATAAGCTGTTCATGCTGGTATTCTACTAGTTGACATTTTTTAAAATATCCAACTGATGTGCAAACATGAGTTTTTTTTTTTTTAACGAATTACTTCAATGCTGCCAGTAGAAGGACAAAAACACTATCAGACTGTTCATGCTGGTATTCTACTAACTTTCTTTCAAATGTATTTAAAATGATCTGCAAACATAAGTTGCTGCCAATAGAAGAGTACTTTGTCAACCACAGTAGCTAATCAGAGTGTTCATGCTGTTATTCTACTATTATTTTTTTAAATTTTTTTTTCAAGCATGCATGCAGTACAATTATATACAAAACTCTATTGGAACCTTCAATTGGTCAGAATATTTACAGAATATGTACAGAATATTTAATTATACCTATTGCAATTCCTGATGATCATTGCATTTCAACTTCAATGTAGCATGCTTTTTGTAACAATTCTTGTTTATAAAAAACACAGAAATGGTAACCAATTTTGTAGTCTTGTTTTGGTCTGAGCATTTGTCTATTCCCTGGGATACTTAATCATGTAATTTTGACCAACCTCTATATTTCTGGAAATAATTTTGAAATCCTGTGAACTTTTGTGATTTTCGGGTGAACATTTGACGAAGTATGTAAACCTGTACTAATTAAGTTGTGATTTTCACAAGTGATGGTATGGCATGAATGACTACAACAAGTTTCACTGCAACTGATTTGGTTGACATCAAAATATTGTAATAAGAGTAGCACATGTTTACAAAATAAACAAGTTTACATAGTGACAACTACTGTACTACTGTTTTTGCTTCAGTTTTGCTTTTCACTTTAGAGATTTCATGATAGAAGAAGAGCAAAAGAAAATGAAGAGAGAAGTAACATTGAACAGAAATGCCAACAAAATTATAAATTATAAATTCATACTAAATGAAAATTTGCTGCTGGAGATATTTTCAAAATGTGTTTCCTTACTGCTGTCCCCAGTATGCATGGTATTGGTAGTGGCATCTGTTGCTAAAGAAATATAAAATCAATTTCATCAAGGGCTCAGAAGAAAACATTTGTGGGGCATTTTAACGATATACTCTATCCACAGTTTGATCCTGGTAAGAGATCGTGAATGTTGGGGGGGGGTGGGGGGATTCTGGGGAAGTTGAGGAGGCACATAGTCCTGAGTAAAACTAAGGACTATTTGTTTCTACTGGAAGCTAACACACTAAAGTACACAAATATGTCATTTGTGTTTGGCTGCAGTTTTTAGTGTCCTTGCCAAACTTTTCTCAAAATAAGATTGTATTTGATCAGAATATTTCATCAATTCAAGTGAAGATTAATTTTTTAACTCAATTTATTAATGTATCATAAATTTAATTCTAAAGTCCTAAGTGTCTAGAACCTGCTTCATAAACTATCAGCTCTAACATTTAAACACAGTTCCTGAACAGCAATGTCTGGGGTCTTGACAAGATGTGCTATAAATGTACAGCATGGCCTCCAATGTACACTGATCCACCCAGTATCAAAATAAGTGGGAGCTGCATGTCAAGTCTCGTATATTATCTTTAAGTATTGCAAGCTAAGAGATTTTAATCTTAATTTATAAGATTGCTTGACAGCAGGGACAGAATAGTGCACTGTTGCACTGTACGTTAAAATCGGTGATTTATCAAAGAAGTTTGTTTCAATATTACTCATTGCACTGTATGTCAACAAACCATGCAGCTGTATGGTATATGAATTACGTTTTTTAATTATACAGTACGTAGTTAAGTTGTACATTATAAAAAAACCAAGAAAATCATAAAAATGATGTGAAACATTCATGAAATTAATATGTGTATGAAAAGTATTCAAGGTTTCTGTACAGTATGTACAGGTACAGTAAATGTGACAATTATTGAAAGATAATAGGAGGGATTTATACGGAAGCATATTTAAGCAAACATAGAAGGACAGAAAAAGAAATGCCCAGAATATTAGGCAAATTTGTAAAGAGACTATTGCTGCCAAAGGTCTGTCATGGTACAAATGTTAGCACTAGTCAATTTCTTTTAAAAGTAGATCAAAGATTCAAATTTGAGTTGGCCTGTTTTTCTGTGCAGTAACTGACCAAATTGACACCATGAAAAAAGGCCAAACACTAATTTGCTATAATTTTTATAAAAAA
The DNA here is from genome assembly GCA_020650975.1 of Apostichopus californicus. Taxonomy (NCBI): domain Eukaryota; kingdom Metazoa; phylum Echinodermata; class Holothuroidea; order Aspidochirotida; family Stichopodidae; genus Apostichopus; species Apostichopus californicus. The sequence goes on along the minus strand of JAIPMN010000919.1, from coordinate 15,306 downwards.
TGACCCTGTTTATGGGTAGGAAATGTGTGGGTTTGCAATTCCTTGCAATGGAGTTCTCTTACAGAATATTAGGGAGTGAAACATGGTACAAACACTCCAATGTAAAGTGGGAAAAAGCTGTTTCAGTTTCCCTCAGTTAATGAAATTTGAAAAATGGCAAATGCATTTTCCTGTGATTAACAATGAAGCAAATCTCCTGAGTACAAAATAAAGTAATTATATTTTGGTTTCTTGTTCGTTGAATCAATTAAAGGAACTGGTTCAGTTCAATAATCAGTTTTCATTTTTACAGTTCTGTCTAATTGTACACTTTCCAACAGATCGACCTGTCCTCGTTTTTGACTAAATGTTTTTGGTACTGTAGCTACTAGCTATGGTACATTTGCTGTTAAAGTGTTGTTAGCCTAAGCTACAATAAGTGGTGGCTATCATTTTGAAACTGTTATGAGAACTACAGTATACAGTAGCTCAAGGTATTCAAGACATGTGCTGTGACTCTACCTGTCAAAGTGTGCTGAAGTCTCGTGTTGCAGAAAATGGTACATTGATTTGAAACACAACAGCTTTGCCAAATCAGCAGTTTGAAATGTGAATTCAATATTACAGTGTTGTCAATGTAGCAAAACAAAACTGCAACAGGAAAATGGATATGCTAACAAAGAAGCAAGCAAGCAAGCAAGCAAAAAGCAAGAGGAACAGTAAATATGTGCTGTTGTTGTTTTGTTATCTGTGTTATCTTTATAGTCTTAAAAGACAACCTAACGTTACATGCATTTCTACTGTGCATATAACTGAAGTACACTGGCAGAGAAGGATCTAGCCTCTAGTCACTAATTGCCAAAAGCTATTCAAGAACTAATCATTGGTCACACTATTCACCTCCTTTGGTAGAGCATCAATTTACTGTAAACACCAGTCAAACACCCTTCAATTTAAGCACCAGCCAAACACCCTTCAATTTAAGCACCAGACAAACACCCTTCAATTTAAGCACCAGCCAAACACCCTTCAATTTAAACACGTCAAACACCCTTTAATTTGAACACCAGTCAAACAACCTTCAATATGAACACCACTCAAACACCCTTCAATTTAATCACCTAGTTAACCTACTGTATGGTATGTATTAAAGATAACAAATCTGGAGTTAACATAAGGAGGTAAGCATCAATCAATAACATAAGAACTAAACACCAGTCAAACACCCTTCAATTAAACACATACAGTAGTTTACCAATATTATGTACAGGTCAATGATAAAAATCTGGAGGTAACATACATGTGTGCTAAAGCATCAATCAATAACATACAGTAAGAACAGCTTGTATGAAAACATGAGCAAGTTTAAGAATTTAAAACATGCTTTGAGAAGAGAAAGGTTATAGTGTTGAACAATAAACTGTTATAAAGCAAACCTCAAATGCTGGTGAGGTTGTGAAGAGCAAGCAAGCAAATCCAGCAGAGATGAGAGACTAAAAGAATCCAAAGTTAACATGTATACCTTTTTGCTGATATTTTTATGAACAATACTGTAAGTTCAAAAATTACATTTGAATTTGATCTTTTTGTCCAGTATCCATATTGATTGTGAAAATTGTATAAAATTCATCAGATTGTAAGTACGTTTCATGTCAACATGGATAACATATGTGAGACCACCATTGAGCATAGAATAACCCAGCTCTTTAAAACTAAATTATGCAAAGAGGCAGAAATATTATTTCAACAAATAGGCCATTTGGAATCCCCCTGTGGAGGACACAGAGATGAAATTGAGCGCTATTAAGAAACAACTTCCTAGCAAGGACAGTTGGCCACAAAGTGAACAGAAGTCCACATACCCTTGGTGCTTGTAGGTTCATTGGTAGGCAGGGGTGCAGTTGTTACAATGGTTGTAGTAGGTAAGGCAGTGGTACCTGCAAGTTTTGAATGGAGATAAACATTTGCCTTGTTTTAGTTCAATGTGTTTATTGTGGCTTGAAGGAAAAGTTACAATGTTCTAAATTAAAATTTAGCAGATATTGAAATTATATTGAAAATTCTTGTAGATTTAGATAGTTCATACAACATGGCATCCTGGAAGAAATCAGTAGACCTTTAAGATCAATGAGCCGAGTGATAACAGTAGACTAAAAAAAATGTATATAGAAACAGAATGTTAACATAATGCAACCCTATCTATTTCTGCTATATTCAAACAACATTTTACATTTGATCAAGGTTTAATTGCTACATTATTTAACGTGGGACTGTTTCAAGTCATTTGCTGTGCTTACTACATCAACTAAAATATTAGAAAAATGCAATGTTACCAATAACATCATACATAGAGATTTCATACTGGTTGGGCCAGAAACCATTGTAACCTTGTGAAATGAATGTGTCATAGTCAGTTATTACCTTTTAATTGTTAATGCAATCTATAGCAACAGAGAATATTTATAATAAATTGTTTGAACTACTGTAGGTGGGAGAGAAATCTATTGTAGGTGGGAGAGAAATATGTTGTAGGTGGGAGAGAAATCGATTGTTGGTGGGAGAGAAATATATTGTAGATGGATGAGATCTATTGTAGATGGGAGAGAAATCTATTGTAGGTGGGAGTAATTTGGACCTAGGCTACACCAAATATCTACGTTACGTGGGCTCAGCATGTTGGGGGACCTCAAAGTTATTCTGAAATATTCATTATTAATTCTTCCTTCAAATGATGATTGTGAAGATTCCCATGTATAAAATCTTACCACATGTATTTCACCTCATTTTGATATAATAATTATAACGATTTAATAAATTTTGAGCCACAACCGCAGGGACTATATCCAGCTTATTATAGCCTAGGGTATGGTAGTGGTACACACAGTGCAGTATGGTACTTGAGATTTGATGCTGTAATGGATGGATTCAATTATTATTGCAGAGGGTTCCACAATGTAATTTATAGTTATCTTTGGCAACTTTTAAATTTTTAAGAACTTTTTGTACGAAAGATGGATATCGTACTAATTGAAAGTATATTTTCTGCAGAAAACAACAGCCGATTAAAGATATAAATAATTCTGTACTATTCTCATGTATGTAGTTTATAATCCTGTATTTGCATCTAGCCCCTAGATGTTATATTCTTATTGTCTGAAGTTCCAAACATGTGGTGACTTGTTGATAGTTGATAACTTTGCATTGTGAACTTTTGAAATTGAAGGGTTTCCCTAGGATGCTGTGGGGTGCTTTTTTCCAAGGTTTCTGCTTTTCTTTTTGACAGTGTATGTTAAAAAACAAAAGCCCTAAATATAGCATGTTATTTTGGATGTTTTTTTTTTTTATTACCATGTGGTGCATGTAAGAATATGTACATGGCCTAGGCTATGCCATTGAATGTATGACATTGACAGTAATTAAAGCAGCATTTTGCGTTTTGTCGCCGTTTTCCACTTTTTTGACAAGTCCATCAAGTTTTTTACATCAATCACAAAACAGCAAACTAAGATATTAGCCAAGTTTTTTCCCTGCCAAAGGCGTTAATTAAGGAAATTTGCAGATAATGAGAAAAGTGTCCACCGACAAATGACACATTTAATAATAATCACATACAGTTCCCCCAACCCACTTGTTTGAATTCAACCAATCAAAGATGCAGGTTAAGTTATGAGACGTTGCTAAAAATAGATTCAAAACGTGGAGTTGGTAACTTGGTACAACCAGCGAGCATGGTGTTGTATTACGTTTTGGCCAATGACGTTCATAGCTTTTAAATATTCATATTATGGGCAGGGTTTATTTGGATCCCAACGGAAAATATCTTCGAGTAAAACAAAGTTGAAATTTGTAAATTTTTCGACTTTTATGCCACCATTTGAAGTAAGATTTGAATAGTTAAACTAGTTATGTATGTCGCTATGGTATCGTGGAATCAGTGAGGTTGAGAAAAACCATAGAAAAGGACACAAAATGATGCTTTAAGTGCTATGAACCATAGATGAAATTTTGAGGCAAATCCCGGTAGTAGTTACCATGCGGGATACATGTTACAACACCACTGGTTGAAATCTATTGTAGGTGTAGGAATGCACCTTAAATGACAAAAGTGAAAGACAAAGACTGCAAGTTGTGAATTTCAATTTGCTTTAATTGAACATGATTATAAGAAGCAACATTTTTTTAAAAGAGATACTGTATAAAGAACAAATTTTTACTTCCTAATTACCATTCACATTGTGAAATAAATTTTAAACACCAACTATGTAGACAAATTTTTTGGGGGGGATTTTCCATTAATTTGGGAGTTTACATACCCATAATCAACATGTGTAAAAAAATCTTCGAAAACCTACTATAACCCATCAAAAAACAACCACGAAAATGGACAGTTTGGGTAGTCACGTGACATGTACCTCTGGAATGTCTGAAACAGAGATTGACCCAAAGGAGCCTCTGGTCACCGTGTGACGTCATCTTTGGTATACCGCGAAAATCAAACGCTGAAATAGGCACTGTTTATACACAGATAGCGAACAATTGTACTGTATTTGACTTCCAATTTCGAGCATTTGAAAAGCTGTTAGCTTAAAACAAGATCACATGCAGGTAAACAACTAGTTTTAGGACAATTTTAAGCAGAAAATTTAGTAAAATGGGTTATTTTATTTGCAAAATTTCCACACAAATGGAGGCATCATTTACATAGCGGAGCGTCAATAGGAACGTACGGTATAATATACTGTAGAACATGCAAGCAGCTTGCCGATTCCGTAATACAATTTGATCGCAAGATACCGCAAACTGAACAGAAGAATAGACCTAAAAGATGCCTCATGCGTGATATGTCACAGGAAAATTGTTTAAGTTACTATCAACGAATTACCCAAAAAACACTAAACATAATCAAACAACTATGTTGACAAGGAGACGCTGGCCCGAATCGACCAGGGTAGCATACATGACTAAGCTTCAGCTGAACATAGTACTTACTCATTTTAATATCCAAAAGTACAAACACAGAAAAAGTGTCCTGTCAATAAACCAAATTTAGCAGTGAATATCCAAATCCACATTTCTCGTTCAATCCTGGGCGCAATACTACCAAGACTCTGTGTAATTCCATAGAGTTAGGTCTAGTTGAAACAGGCCTTGACCAGTAACATCCCACAATCACAAGACAGTCACTAACGAAATAAAACATCCGATCGCTATATAGTACCGTTTTATTCCACTCCTTGGACCATGCAGATGCCGGAACAAACATTACGGACAATATTACACATGTACCACGAAATTTTGATACTGGAATACAACAAATGAAATGGATAAATTCGATGAAATCCTAACATGACTATTTACACATGCTGTGAAGTGAACCCCGGCGGAGTTGTCAATCACTACATGTACTAACAATGCTACCCTAGGCACAGTCTATACAGGGTCTACATACGGTCATCTCAAACAGTAAATAGTATACTGTCAATTGCGTGATACAATGCATGTAAGAACGTCCAGGGCGTGTTTACGAGGAGACTTGAAAGGGTCAATTTCACATTAGCTCTGTCCATAGTTGTCGAAAGTTAGTTTTGCAGAATGAGACATTTGCGGCATACACAGAGGCAGGGTCATGCATGTGGACTCATGGGCATGAGATACTCCGGGTGCTGAAAAATCTTTCCACGTGCATCTCACAAAATTGATCCAAAGTCTACGGCGTATTACGTCGGTTCTTCTACTCAGAAAGCTAAAAAAGCTGATGCTTTTGTTGGCTGAGGTATAACTGCAACCTCCAACAACACAAAATTGTGGCATTCCGGGGAAAAAGGAGTGATATCGATGACATTTTTGGCAGCTCAAGTATCCGTCATTTCTATTTTTTTAAATTTTGTTTTGTGGTTATTGCTGCAAGAAGTTTTCATTGGCAGTGTAAGCCAATATTAAGCGGGCAGGGATGTAAATAGCTCTCTTTTTCTGTTTCTTCTTCTCCCCCATCCAAGTGGTTATGTAATAGGTATGCCTATACTCTTCCACTTGGATGGGGGAGAAGAAGAAACAGAAAAAGAGAGCTATTTACAAATACAACTTTACACACTAAAAGTATTGTTGTGAGTGGGGTATACCAAAGATGACGTCACATGGTCACCTGATGTCTTAGGGATGTTTAATCTAGGCTTCCTACAAAGCTGACTTTTCTTCCCATTTTTCACGTATTTAACGTCTGAAATTGGTAAAGTTAATTACAGCAATGTAATTGGAGTGAGCTAAGGATTACATACATGCAAAATGGTGTGATTTTATGTTCATCGAAAAGTCTCCATAGTTGGCCTTTAAGTTCTAATGTTAAATTAGCTTGGAATAACCTTGGTTGGTTTGGTGTAGTTGCAAGGAGATGGCAACCATATTGAAGAATTTCGGCAGAGAAAGTGTGAACTATATTAAAGGTGCACATCAAAGGAATTTCATCTGAAATACTAAAGCTGCTCAATGCCATATAAATGTCATAAAACTCATGGCAGTCTGCCATGACAGGTATACAATTAAGCCATGGCCATAATATGCAGACACTCAATCTCTAACTTAATTATCTGGTCAATAAGCTGGCAGAGAAGTTTTAATTTTTATATTTTTTAGTCCTGGCTTTCTCTTTAAAATGGTTTCTGTATTACTGTAATTGGGATTCACAGGACTGTCAGTCAGTTGTTTCAAACACCATCAGTGCTAGACAATTTTTTCTCACGCAAACTTGTGTCAGATAAGTTGCAACAATAGACCAGAAATCCCAGCAACTATTTGAATCGGCATTATCAACTATGTGCAGTACACAATGATTTCTTGTAAAGTATGCTCTTACTCGTTCGAACATTTCACTGCCCACCATGATCTCAAATAGAAACAAAATGTCAGTAGCTTTCTTGTGAGCATGTATTACGGTAAAAAACATTTCCCTTTACTTGCGAAACTCATAAGTTTGTAACTCTTTGGGCTGCAAAAATATTGTTCGGTATATGAACTTGTAATTTTCCACTTCATTCCGTATTTCTTGTTTCAAACATTTGTAATAATGTTCTCCACGTCGTAGTTGAACTAACAAACCTTTGGTATAGACTACTTCTTGTGTATTGTGTATGTTAGGCTACAGCGTTCAATGTGTTTGCATATAGTAGATATAAGCCCAGATAAATGAAGCTATTCAATAGACGAAAATTACGATCAATTAAAAAAACCTAAATGAGAGAACAATAAACACAAAGGTTTTCAGTCCCAGTCTTAACAACCAAGCTGGAAAAGGGTTGTAAACGAAAATACAGTAGTGTAATAAGTGTGAGTGTAGTAGAAGGTGGTGTAAGTACAGTCGGCTTACTGTAAAGACAGTATACCAGGGCAAGAACCTTGACTACGCCTTGCAGCAAGCAATATACAGTAGATGGAACCTTGGTCTAAAATGGTGGTAGTAAAGTAGTGTTGTCCATTTTCAGCCCTTTAGTGTTATTATTTTTTTTTAATTTATCGAAATAAAAACTATGTGGAAGTAATGAAGTTTTCACAATGACTTTTTACTTTATAATTATATCATGATAAAAATAGGTCAAGTATTTTTATTGAGGAACTATATAGAATCATATAATTGCAAGTTTGTGCTAAGAAATTCCCATAGACCTACATGTGTCTGAATATTTTTAACAGTAAAAATAAACCATCTAGTAGCTTTTGATTTTAAATGGTCCCCTTGGATATCTAATATATGCCTGATAGGCCAGACTAAAAGGGGGATGGGAGATAAAGCCCGGGACAAGGGCCAGATTTGGGTCCCAGGAAACTGGCAAGGGCAATGAAAATTGGGATACAGCTTTGGTATGACTGCAGGATTCTGCATCCAGGATGCAATGTTTTAGTAAGGGATGCAAAATCTGCTTCCTGTGGACACAACTTTTTTATGAGAGGAACAAACCCCAAGTACACAAACTCTCACAACAAGGCCTATGCAAAATATAACAAAACACATTTTTGAATGAACATCTTTCTTTCTTTTCAAAAAACCACAACTTGTTCTGAAAAGAACCAGTTTCTTCCAATCCTACCTGTGATTGAATTTGTTTGAAAACTGATAAATCATAACAATCAACTGCATGGTACAGGGTTAACAATGTCATTTCCATTACCGATATTTTCATGCTAAACATAGTCAATGATGCTTGTACAAATTTCCAGGGATTTGATTGGCTAACATTACCCTACCCATTGTCTGCAGAAATTCTTGCATCTTACAGTACCGCCCAGATTGAATCGGCCGTGGCATCGTGTATCGTGATGCCCTTATCGTTTTCTATCGTGAAACCTGAATACTGTAAAAGTTTTGTAAACGCTACAACTATATAACGATATACAACGATCACACGCTATATCGTGATACCAAGCCTTCACGATAGCAAACATGACTGCTACATTCACGCTTATACCTAATATCGTGATTTCAAGCTGAGCGCGTCACGATTCGTAACTTCGTTTGGGCTTTGGGTTTTTATTATACACGCTATTTCGTTAAGTCGTACTATCGTGTATCAGGAAGTTCCTACTACTCTACTGTGCGAGAATCGATCTTTACAAGAGTTTCGCCTTGAAAACTTTTGAAGTCAGCTCACAACTTACATATTTTATTTTTTATTTAACAACAGTAACGTTACGTACGGATAGCGACTTTTTTGTTAGTTGTAGAGGTTATGTTCCACGGAGGATAAGTTACTTTGAATAGTTGGCAACATTTTGAAGAAATAATAAAGTTTTACTAAGCCTTTCTTGTGTTAAGTTTTTATATAATATATCGTTGGTTCCAACAGAATGAAAAGGAAAAAAAATTCCACCCAACAACTTTGAAGCAGGGCCGGTTAAAAACAAAACATGTTTCTTGTCCGCGCAAGGGGCCTCCCTTTTCCTGATTCCCGAGTCTCTATTCGGATTACAAGAAATCTAACTATCCTTAAAAATTAGTTTGTAAAGGTTGCCACATATTCCAAACTAGTATTAGCGCATGAAAAGAAGAAAAATGGCAGCCCGTTTTTTTTCAGATCTCAGTCCGAGAAACATGTATTTTATTTGGATAATAGAACAACTTTCTTTAATGTGGTTAAATTAATATTTTCCTACCCTAGCTATATTTTATAAAACCTTCATGAAAACCGACTTTTTTGAAAATGGATTTTGAAGCTCAGTCAACAATTTAAAAAATGCTTACCGTTAAATACTGGCGTCAGAAAATACATTTCGTATTTATTCCAATAAAGATCCACAAAGGATAAAAATGCTAAGTACAGCTTACTAAATAGAATTGAAACTGCATGTACAGTACATGGTCATTTTAAGCATCCAAATACTATACAAAGAGATCGAGTTCACCGAAACACCCCTTTTCCCTACCACCTGAGGAAAACCGTCTTTTATAAATTATAGTACCATACAGTACTTTACATTTGATACAAAAGTTACTTCTACAACAGATTCCCAAAATTTGTATGTGTCGCAATAGGTTAAGTTTTAACCGCACAACACAGTACCATTAATAATTTGCATATTACACCAAAAGTTACACTCAGCGTCCAGATGGCGGGAAAATGTACCATCATGTACAATGTGTTGTGTCGTTCCCATGGTGCAATGAACTTGGGCAAGTTCGAATGTCGATGACCTACTTATGTTCCGTCACCAATGTCAATGGGAATTATATGTGTAAAAACTCGTGTTTTTCCACGTGTTATATATATAGAAGGTTTACGTAAGCGGAGCGAATTTCGGGGCGGCTCGTTGATTGTGAGGAAGCACTTATCTAAGCATCAATATTTGTGAAAAATATCGTAAGGTTTTTCTTCAGAAAATATTTTTGACTAGTAATTTCTCAATCTATTAAGAAGGGTGACATCCCTGTGTTCCGACGTCTTTCTGTTCCGATAATTTTTTTGGACTCTTAATTTTTTTGGACCCAATTTTTTGGGGGGGACTCAATGTTTTTGGACCCAAATTTTGTCTGACTAATTTTTTTGGGGGACTCAATTTTTTCGGACCCAATTTTTTTGGGGGACTCATTTTTTTTGGACCCAAATTTTTTCTGGCCTAATTTTTTTGGGGGGGGAATCAATTTTTTTGGAGCCAAATTTTTTTTGTGGAATCAATTTTTTTGGACCCAAATTTTTTCTGACCTGATTTGTTTGGGGGGACTCAATTATTTTGGACGCACCAAATTTTTTTCACGAAAAAAAAATAAAAGGGCCCAAAGTTTGTTATGACCCAAATAGTGCTTGTCCGAAAAAATTTTGGTCATAAAAAATTTTAGAGTCAAAAAAAATTTGGGTCATACAAATATTTTGGTCTAAAAAAATTTTGAGTCTTAAAAAAATTTGGTCTGAAAACATGTTGGTCAAAAATTTTGGTCAAAAAAAATTAGTCCAAAAAAATTGTCGGAACGTAGAGAAGTCGGAACGTAGAGACGTCGGAACCATTAAAAAATACTGGGTCGTAAGGCCCGGTCACACTATACCGATTTTTTATCGGAATACTATCCGATTTTCCCGGTGGAATCGGAACAGCCAGTTTTTCGTTCGAGTCTTCTAACCACAGTGATAAAGGACCTGATTTGCTATCTGTTGAGTCATTCCGATGTGGAATAGCCCTCTTCTAACTTTTGATATTGACTCCGTTTCCTTTTATCGGATAGCTATCCGATTTCTCTTCCGATTTTTATCGTTTTTCGATGTGACGTCACTTCAGAATATAGTCCGTTCCAGAACCCCTCAGATTTGGAGTAGGTATTCGAATATTCAACTGCATTCATTACATTCCCTACCACAATTCTCACTCTCCGGCCTAAAATCGGAAAAATCGGACCGTATTCCGATAAAATATCGCTGTAGTGTGACCTGGCCTTAAACCTTATCATTGCATTTTGGGTGAATGTGTATTTAACTACGTTACATGATGCTTAAACACATGTTTGAACAAACTGAAAATTTCAAGTATTACCACATAAATATTCAAAAAATATACTTTTGTTGCATGTAATGGAGGATTTTGTGAAACCATACATGTCTGGACTGATTACGGTTTGAAAATTCTACGAGGTTCGTGATCAACTTGACCGTAGAGTATTTTCAGAAAATAAGTTTGCTACCATACAAACTGTCCGACCAAAAGCAATTAAATGACTTCATGACATTTAAATAAAAAAAGCTTCTAACAGAAGTTATGACCTATTTTGTATAATTTTTAATGTGCGCGTCAATACGGGTTGCCATCAAGATCCCATGGATTACTGATGCTATGCAAAAGAAACTGTCAATTTGAGCATATCATATGGTGCGGAAAAACATTCTTCAAGCAAACAATTTTCTTGAAAATCTTGCAAAATTCGATCATGAACACAATGTTCAAAGAACGTTAATATAACATACTAACGTATGCCAGCCCATGCATCCCGGACAGTGAAAAAGCTAGGCCTATTCAGCGTTACAATGCATATTAACCCTATCCTAGCAGTATGGGACGATTTGCTAGTGCAATTAAAACCTAGGCTAAAATTCATGCATACAAGAAGTTCAGAACGGAATGTTTTGTTCGAATAGAGAATATTTTGCGATCGCTGTGTTTTTAAAGAAGGAGTTTGTATGAAGGAGTTTGGACAAATACAGTATGTTCATTAGGCCTATCATACTAGTTTTGCGATTGTGTAACTTGTATGTCGATTGACACTTAATTTTGGTGACACGCCAAACTTTTTTATCAGAATTTGCAATGAATCTATCGCAATTAGCGTTGTATTGATGATTTCATTTACTGCGGAAAGAAGCCTTCCCCAATTCTTTCAAATCACGATGAAACGATCGATCGTTTTGCAACGTAATTCACGCTAAAACGATAACATTACGATAGTATAAAGTGCCAGTGAAATGATAAACACGCCATCACGATATTACGACCACGATGCGACGCCCGATATTACGTTAGGTATTTGCTATAGGCGTAATGGAAACGATATTACGATCGACTCCTCATATTTTGTCATGATACACGATGCCACGGCCGATATAATCTGGGCGGTACTGTAAGTGCTCAATGAACACAAAGTGTCAGTGGTGGAGCGTCCATACAGTCGGGGGGGGGGGCGGATGCCCCCCCTGACGGATTCAAATGGACTGCTGGCGCCCTTTTCAGCTTTTTACCACTTTTTACTTATTCACGATTATTGACATTTTTATTGCGCTTTCATCTACCTATTGACATTTGTCACATTTTTTTGGTGTAATTTTCTGACAAAATGCTCTAACGGCTATTTATTCTTCGTTTATCTGCAAATTAGCAAGGCCCAGAAAGGGTCATTTCCGGCGATCTAGAGAGTATATTTACTCAAAAAATTTCTGTACGCTCCGCGCCAACCTCTGGTGGCGCTCCGCTTAGATAGTGTCGAAAGCGCCCCTACAGACCATTCTCACCCCGCTTGACCAATACCCCTAGCTTCGCCACTGCAGAGTGTGCGCACTCAAATATCATAACTTTAGGGAATTGTCCTCACATACAGTAGTAATGTTTTGACAACAAGCGCTCATGTTACGAAGATGCACTAATGTTACCAAGATACCCTTGAATTGTTTCTGAGACTATCATATAATAATTGTTTTGATCTGAATTGTTATAAGTTGAGACAATAAATTAATTTTGTGGGACGCTAACATCTCTGATACTGAAAAGGGTTTTCCATCTCACAGTATGTTTGTTCTCTCCGTATTGAGAGTTGCTAATGCAAAATGTGCAATCATACCACAGTAATAGTTTCTTACTTTTTCGCGGTCCTTTTGAACACATGGTTCAGTCAATATCTTTTGTGCAACGCTCGTGTGTAAACTACTTGTACTTGTACTTCATGCATCGTCAAAAGTAACCATTGAAGTTTGATTTTTTAATCGACATTGCGTAAAAAGTGATTTACATAGGCCTACTGTAATTTTCGTGGAGCTGGTAAATGTTGGATCAGGTTTTGAGGATTTGCGCATGTGTACAGTAGTTGAAACTCTTAAGTTCAAACAGGCATACATGTACATGCAGTACTGTGGAATTTAGCGAGAGATATATGCACACTGTAAGTACAGGTATTTTGAATAGGTTGTTGGAATCGCTGCAAGGTCAAAGCCTGGAGCTACTATGGCAAGAAGGGAAGTACAAGGGCAAGGATGGGGGTGGGTGGAAAGAGGGGCTTGCCGGGCCGCCCCTGTCAACAGCGAAGCTAAGGCATTGGGCCATCTGCCCATTTTATTGTGTAGGACATTCACACAGTATAGGCAGTGATACAATCGCATCTTTACAACTACACTAGTAAAAGTAGGTCATACAATACGCAATATGACTCAAACTTTTTGGGGACTTACTTTTTCTAAAAATGCCAAAAAATGGGCCTGAAATATTTTTGGGCCCAGATGGCCTACATGTTCCAGCAACCAGCAACTGTATATGAATTCTCGATTCAATACGACTTAAGGTTGCAGAGTTATTGCAATGTAAACAAAAAAGGGCCCAAATGGTCCCAAACAAATTGGGCCCCACAAATTTGGCCCATAGAATGTGTCCCAAAATGCATTTGAGGTAGAAACTAGAGCAGCAATGCTACAGTGGCTCAACCCATGGATCTGTGAAAGGAAAAACCAATTCAGTAGAGGGCTGCCATGAGTCTATAGTACAGTGTTTTATGTATGCACTGTTTAATGAACTAACTACTGTATGCATACAGCTCCCTGAAGTAGGCACTGGCAGCTAAACAATACATGGGAATCAGGTTACACTGACTAGCAAATTCTGCCCTGAAAGTAATTCTAGCAAATTACTCATGGTCAAAAAGCTTAGACCACTTCCCTGCTTAGACTGTGATTGCATCAAATATAAAATGAGGGTAAGAGATGATAAACCTTCAGGGCAATTGACACATGTATACATGCATAATGATCTGCTTCTGATATGCAATGGCTTATGACTTAAGGCTTTTCCACCATTGATGAGCTTCCTCCCTCCAGATGAAGCTCACTGGTATAAAATGCACACAGACTGTTGATTTATCAGTTAACTCCAATTTGAAGATCCACCCAAATTGCTTGCTAAATACCTTGTCCTTGCTCATGTCAAACTGAACAAAAGCCTACATCTACTGCAGTCATTGTGCATTAGATCAACACTTCAATATTGACCTGCACATTAAAGAGAATGACATCATTGGTGGTTTAATAACAAAAATTACCCCATTACCAAATTGATAATTTTAAGGGCACCATGGTAATTGTAGGATATCTTTTGAAGACTCACCTTCATCGCAATTATGAACCGTTGGATCTGTCTGATCACCAAGACCAATGGAATTTGTAGCACTACAAGAGAAGCTAGATAAGGTTCCATAGGCAACACTTAGAGTGAACGTTTTGTTAGCTCCATCATATATTTCACTACTTCCGTCGAAAAATGAGTATTGAGTTATATCTGCAGGTACAGCTTCACATTCGCAAGTTAATGTGACATTCCTACAGTCTTCCCCTTCCTCTATAGTCATGCTACAGATAGGTGCATCTAAAAAGCAAAAAATTTAAGTAGTTTTACATTACAAGTGAATTAAGTACAGTATATACAAGGGTTAGCACCATGTGCCCGTGTACATTATACCTCATTACTACATGACTAACAAATTATAATACATCTAACATCACTTAACTAGATTACAGAAATACAACATACTTTTTGCCTATGTCCCCCTAGCTAATTTTGTTTAATTAATAGTCAGGATTTCGTTCTCTTCTGTTTTAACATAATTAGCACACATAATTTATGTGACTTTACAGTAACTTTTCCAGTGGTTCGAGTAGTTCTAGCACATTTGAGGATTGACATATGGTCATTTTCACAATCAGTGGTGTAACTTTTGTACACTCAGGGCCAAAATTTCAAACACCATATTTATTGAAATTTTTACTAACATCACATGTTACAGGGTTCAAATTTTTGTAACTTCAACTTTTCGGAGCTTAAACATATACGTTTATGGGTGTAATTTTTCGGTGACTGTATGACTCTAGGAAACTTTAAGCAAAAAGATATATTTTTAAGCAACCATACTTACACATTGCTAAAACAGTACTCTGATTCAAGTAAACTTTAAAATGCTTATAATTATATGTTACTTAAAAATGAAAAGGATTTGGCAAAAAGTTTTTAATACTATTGCAGATATTTCCATGTTAACTGAAAATTTATTGGAAATCAAGGATTGTTTTTCTTAATTTTAACTTTAAACTATTTAAAAAAAAGATAAGG
>JAIPMN010000917.1:2064-14548 GCA_020650975.1 Apostichopus californicus | reverse complement strand
TGCCGACAGAGTGACCCTGCAGTTCAAAGCATGACATCATAGATTCTTCTTTAAATTGTAAGCTTGATTAATCATCTCATGGAGGCATATAAACACAATTTACAGGGTTGGCCGGTTTTAACCAGGGCGGTTTAAATCGCCCGGTTTAAACCGGTTAAAACCTGGTTTAAAACGGGGGTTTTGACCACCTAAAAGTGGTCAAAACTAATTTTGTGCCAAAACTGACATGTTTGTCAACCCAATAAGAGATTTTTAATCGACAGCAAGTATCTAAACCAAGTAGGCCCCTAGCAACGTTCAAAGGACATATGTGGAATACAGATATACAGTATTACTTTAAGAGTAGGCCTACTGACACATATATAAATTGAAGAACTTTTATTTCCATGAAACTACAATTTACAGTCTAAAGTTAAACTGCAATTGAACTTGGAACAACTAATTTACTACAGCTCAAAAAAGGCATGTCAAGACTTCTGTTGATTTATCAGTACAGGGCAATTCTGTTAATAGGTATAAACCCCCTATTGGCAAAAATATGAAATTTGGTCAAAAAGTACAATTGGTGTTGGACGTACAGTACATCTCCAAAAAATGCCAACTTTAAAACATCTGTTTCTCAACACTTGTTCCCAATTGAGCTACTTAACTTGCATCATTCAATTAGTGAAAATATGTCTGATACTAATTATCAACATGTGAATTACATTTTGCATATTCCCGCTACATTCGTTGGTTGGTGTTCAAATATTTTGCATGGGTACGTCCGACACCGAAAAAATGTACGTCCGACACCAACCATATATATAAAGGTGATTTCTGGCAATTGCAACCATGCTGATAATTGTATGCTGTAGTGCAATACTGAGTGTTGAGAAAGTTGAGGCATAGCCTAGTCAGAGCATACATGTGACATCTTCATCAGCTTCACATTTTTGTATATAATTTCATACTGATTCTTGGGAAGAGAAGCAACCAAATGGGAGAATCCTTAGAACAGATATTATGAACACTCCAATGGTATGCATTATACTTCACACTACCCAAGACCATCTGCAGAACTTTGTCGGGAGCTTCCGAATTATTTTTGAGTTTTGACCGGTTTAAACCGCTTTGTGGTCAAAACAGGTTTTGACCGGTCAAAACCCAACCCTGAGTCAATTTATCTACTGAGATGGATAGAAGTGTTACAATACTTCAACATGCACAGGTACAACTCAAATACTATGGTACATATCTTGATAGCATGTGAAGAATGAATGAAGATGATAATACTAACCAACATCACAAATAGCCCCAGTAAAACCTTCAACACAGTGGCAGAAAAAAATGACTCCTGTGCCAGCAAAGCATGTAGCACCATTCTCACAAGGGTTATTTTCACATGGATCAATGACTGCAAATGAGTGAGAAGGTAAAATGTAAATGAAATGTTCTTGTCACAGTAACAATGAAATGAATAAAACCATTAATGGATCACTGAAGTAGCAATAGATTACAACAAAGTGAAATAGTATGATCCATTTAACTGTCAGAACACTTTCAATGTAAGACAGATGGCGTTAGATGTAGGTTCTACATACCTTATTGAACTTTTGTAACTGATGCTGAAAGGAACACAGACCACAAATTGCTTTAATATACAAATTTGATACTCAATGTATTTTAACATGGTTAATCATATCTATGTTATCACGAAATAGCTACAGACTTATGGAACTATATATTTTTAAAGCCTTACTCTACCTGAGGAGGAAGATGAGATATCTTCGAAAACGTTCGAACAAACATGATGCTTGTAAATATTATTGTTTTGTGTTGCTCATTTATTTGGTTCTGTAAATTTGATATAACTTTGAGATAGCTCTAACCATAAACTTGTTGGTGACACCTTTACCTTTTTATTGTTAAAGCTGTACAGTTCAGATTCCTTAAATGTCTTATGAAGATCATTACATGTTCATCATTTTCTGCACTACTAGATAACTTTTAACATAAGATATTATAGTAATATACAATTATGAACATATGGAAAGTTTCGTAAGTGGTGAAAGTATAAATTTACGATGGTTGAATTTTGTCTGCAAAAGCAAAGGAATTCAATCTGCTACAGCACATTATTAGAGTTTATTTCTAAGAGAAGAACCTCAAGAAGTTATACATTTACATATCAATCTGTAGAGGTTGGCTAATAATGTGCACGGAATCCATTGGTGGTAAATTCAGAACTATTCTGGAGTTTTACTTTGCTTGAACACATTGTATTCTTTTCTTTATTTTTTTTCTTTCAATTCATTTATTTGTTTATCGCCAAGTGTGTACAATGGGAAAGGAAGTCTCCTATATAGTCTTAAAAAGACTTAACAAAGTAGGAGACTCCCTGGGAGAAAAGAAAAAATTACAAATATATATAAATACAGCATATACATAACGATTAAATATACAGTAATAATAACCTAATAATGCTGAGATGGATACGTGAATAGATTATATAATACTAGTACGAGTTCATAAATTCCTTTTTCAAATGTCTGGTGAATGTGGGTTTTGAAAGAATAGACTTCAATTTTTTTGATAGATCATTCCAACTTTGTATTGCTCTATTACGAAGACCGAATTTCCATATGTTAGTATGGTAAAAATTGCAATGAGCATTGTCGGTTTGTCTTGTGTGATGGTTATACAAGACTCTGTTACTACATATAAAGTCATTAAAAGTGACTGGCAGTAATCCATTCCATGCTTTGTAAGCAAAAGTAGCAACCTTGACTGTTATAATACCCCAACAAGTCTCATACAGTACTTGCTTTCACCATCAAAACAAAGTATTTAACAGTAATTATAAAAGGTAACCTCTAGCTTGTGTAGTATAACTTGGACACAAGCACAAACATTATGGACAATTACATAGGGTGAGTTTACCTTCATGAGTTGATTGTTGTCCAGGAAAGTAGGATTTACCAATATAACCAAGCTCTAAAATCGCACTTGTAAAAGTCCAATCCTTGGGTTAAGTCACAGGTCAAGTCTATGATTATAATGTTCAATTCAGGTTAGACACATTCAAGTCAAGTCAAGACAAAAAGTTGCCAGAGTTTACACAAGTCAATAGTGAACTTCAATATATCACAAACACTCACTTTAGAGTGATCACAGAACTTAGTTTCAAGAGCACTTCCTTACCTACTGGCATGAAACCTTTAAAACTGACAGAATGGGGAACCTACATGTTTCTGTTCTTGACATAAGGTATATGGTACAAGGTTTTCACTGTTTTATCCTATTAATTTCAGATGACTCTTGACCTCCAAAAAGATCAATAAGGTCCTTCTATGGGCAACCTACATTTCAAGTATATAGAAAATGCTATGGTACCTGTATGCAAAAACAGCTATACATCTTTACAATTGTATAGCAACTTGACCATTTGCATAGCAACTATTGGGATGCAATACCTGATAAATTATTCTCTGCAATGTATAGTTTTCACATTATTTTGCCATATAATGTAACAATTCCCATGAATAAATTTCAACGCCATTCACACATGCCTGGGGCAAGCAAATTTCGAACATTTTGAAACCAATTTGACCATTCTATTGCATGCATGGCATTCCATGGAACATGCTTGACTGGAAGCATTCTGCACAAATTGTATGCAGGTCACATCATCAAGTTCTTATGCGCAATGACGGTATGGCAGAGCATATTAGGAATGTTGTACTGAGCTTAATTGTATTACATTTCAATCCACAACATTTCGAGGACACTAATTTCAACACAACCAGAAATAAATTCAAACAAGAGTGCACATAGCATAGCCGTGAAACAGACATGTCTAATTGAGATGCACCTGTATATAATCATAATACGTAATGTTTCCAGCATTTGGTTTCAATATTAATGGAGGATAAAACCAGATTTAAAGATCTGTCTGGGCTAACAGTAATCATCCCTTTTTCTCCAAACATGATTCTTTCTGTAATTGGCTAAATACTTATTGTTTCAATACAGCAGTATCACCAGCAATTTATTTCGCCATTCTTAAAAGCAGCATATACTAAAGCAGCAAGCACACTACAGCTTCCTTATGACAACCAACCAGTTGGGAAAAGATTTTCTATGCTGTTCCTTTATGTCTTGCTTTCAAAGCACTGGTATTGTCAGTATGAATATCATGTTTCTATCAGATAAAGATTAAGAACTGTTCATTCTGTCAAAACGAGTGCTTTGAAGCATGACATGGGAGGACAGTTTAGAGAGGTAGTAGCATTGGGAAATTGTCCCAACTGGCTGTGACAACATAAACCATCTCTAGTGTGGAATCTACTTCTTTGACCCACACAACCTTACAGAAGAAAGAGTAGGGAAGCTTAGAAGTTAAACTTGAAACTCAAAGGGTTAACATTAAGCTTATATACCATTTTTGAAGTGTTAATGTTAGATAGTATTATAGCTGATGTAGTGGTGAGAGCATAGAACTAGATTCAGCTCATTATGAACCATTCTGCCTCTTGATTGGCATGTATTGTCTTAATTTGTAAAAGGATGACATCAAATAATAAGAAATTACATAAGTTTTGCACAATTATAAGAAATTACATAAGTTGTGCATAATTTCCACAGACATTCATGTTTTGTGGTGAGAGCTCCTACGCTCTAACTTATCATGATCTAATTCCAATACAAAATAAGGAGGAAACATACTCCTTGGCAGCTGTGCAATAATACTAATCTACTGCATTTGTGCAATACCTGAATCCAATAGCTTTGTGTGTTGGCTGTCTTGAAGTTGGTATAATCTATACTATCATACACATTTAACTTTTAAAGGCTGAATGATGTCAAATTGCAATATGAAGAGATTTGAGTCCAATATGGCTGACCACTGTACGTAGAACTGCACAAATAACCTTGTTTTAAATTCCTTTGTTCTACGTCTGAAGAGGTTAGAAGTTAGTTTTGTGAAGAAAACTGCATGGTATACATGTTCTAATAAATGGTACTCAACAATGACACATCATTCTTGAACTCTCCTTTAAATACAGTACATTTGTGATATAACTGGGGGTTCTACTATAGCCACCCATAACATCACAATAAGCTTTTAGGTCAAAAATCATAATCCAGGTATATACTGGACATAAAGATTGGCCAACCTGAGCAAGCCTTTTCATACCTAGATCTATTTATATAGAACAAGAAGGAGACAACACCTATTGATAACATAGTGACAATACACAACTTTAAATAACAGACAAAGGATTAAAAACTTATATTCAGTCTGGAAAGAAAACTTGCAGGATGTAGAAGTATGTCTTTCCATCAAGTGCTTTCTAGATTTATAAGTTCAGGTTTCTCTTTCTTTATGAATCTTGTAGAGTGTAAACCATCCATCGCATTCTATGTGCATGTTTAAGTTAGTTTTGTACAGCTATGTCCTACTCTTTAGTTGTCTTTTAGTACTTACCAATCATGACAGTAATAACAAACTGACAAAGCACTGTATTTCCTGTACCATCCGTGGCAGTGTAAGTGACTGTAGTTGGCCCTAGTAAGTAAGTATCTCCAGGCTGATGAGATGATGAAAGAGTTACATCTCTAGAATTATCAGATGCTGTGGGCGGTGGCCAAGAAACACTTGTAGATGATGTCCCAGGTGTTATACTGACTGACCTGTCACTAGGACAGTTGAATATCACTGGAGGATCAGTGTCTGTGAGGAATGGAATCAATAATGTTCTAATTGAAATACACTCATCATTAAACTATGTAAGTAAGCAATCCACATTCAGCCAGTTTCTGGTTCAAACTATTATGGCATTATCAAACCTGGTTTGAAGATATGAAGTTATATCTATGTAATTCAATAATTGGTCATTCAAAATAATCCTTTTATAGTCAAACCTATGAATTAAGAGAAATGTATAACATCCTCTGACCATAGGCAGAAGAACCTTTACTTACGGTTAAGTCAAATATATATCTGATTATTAAGTTTGATCTTGTCATATGCACCTACATCTACATACATCTCTTACGATATGCTTATCAGATGTAAAGGTAACTCTGTCCACACCAGACACAACATCATGTATGAGAAATACAGTAGATATGGTCATATATATCTGACAAATATAACTACATTTCACAGCTCCAATTAACTTGGAATATTTTAGACCAATTACTGTTATTTCAACAAATGAATGATGTACATAAGAAGTATCAATACATAGAAGATGTTATTAGATTACAACTTTGTGGTGTAAAAAATGGCTGCAGACTTGTTAGATTAAACATGCTGTTAATTTAGACCATATAGATCTTTAAGAGTTAACTCTTTCACTACTACATGTCTGTGAATGACTACATCCAAATTTAAACAACACCTGACTTATCTTTGTGTAGATGATGGATCAGGGATATCCATGCTATCTGCTTTGTTACTATTTAAGATAAATTTCAGACAAACATGTGAATACAATGTAATTTTAACTTTGATTATTTTAGTGTGTACTATCCCAGCATTTAATGGTCAGTACACTGTACTAACTGCTCAGCAACATATATACACAAAAGAAATACAGACACAGATACATGAGTGGTTTTCATGCAAAGACAGAAAAACAAAATACAAGTGGAAATGATCCTTTTTCATATTGACAGAGATCTCAATAATAAATGTTTGATCTTGAAATCAACACGTTTCAAAATCTGTGGTCTACATAGATCGAAATAACAGATAATACAAGTATATATAGTCCTGTGGATATGTAAACATAGCTATAGTTCCCACGAAAGGATATTTGTAACAGTTAACAGTTAAGGTTAGTATTTGTTAACGAGTAGAAATTAGAAAAGTCTGTGAGTATAAGTTGAGGTAGCATTTTGCTTTGTTTGTAAACAACAAATGTTTGAAAATGTTGATTATGTGCTACCAGAGTGTATCCATTGATTCTCTGTTTGTGCGGCAAACGTTACAGACTAATAACCTTGAAATTGAAGAAGTGGGCAGTGGCGAAAAATAAGCGCCAGTCTTACTTAAGGGCATATTTTCAAGTGGGCAATCATACACATAGCTTGTATAATAAATTCACATCTTGGTTCCTATCAGTGGTGTTCACTGATCATCATTAATTAATACAACAAGCACTTCACATGTTAATAATCAAGGCTACATATAATGTATATAAATGTCCAGATAAGCTGTGCCAAACCTTGATGGCATCAAGGTTTCTGGGAGTACCAAAGCTACTCGATCACTTTGAGAACTGGTAATATAATGTATAAGGAAATTAATTCTCACAACTCACAGAAAGTACAGCTAACTTCATCCTTAGGAAGCTCAACAATGCATACAGAAAATTGTATACATTTAAGGAAACTGTTCATCAAAACACTTAAGTCTCTAACTTTTAACAAAATACATGAAAATAGACAGCAGGAGATTGTTTTCCTTTCATTATCATGTTAACACATTTTGACTATAAATTTAGATCATATGTGATCTATAATAGGCAATGTATCTTATTTTAAATATGATATTTACCATCATTGTCTATTATAGTGACAGTAGCAATCCCTTGCCCAGGAACAATCCGTACTGATGGTGGTAGAATTGGAAATATAAACACATAGAATACTTCAGTAGGTTCAAAGGTCATATCAGATACAATGGATATATCCACAGGTGCACAAACCTGTCCATTGGATATTGTAACAGTAGTGTTAATGCCAACAAAGTCTGAAATTGCAGCAGCAGAGATTGGAAAGGTGAACGCTGTAAAGAAAATATGATAAGAATGAGCTGACATCTATTAATAATATAATTGTTTTAAAATTTGATCATACATAATAGTCCACACATACAGTCAAATATTTAGTAACATATCTTCACTCATGAATTTGAAAGCACGGTTACTTATATACTTTCAATAGTAATAAACATTTTTTTAAACTAAACTTCCTAAGAAATGCTATCCTTTTACCCTAACCTAGTAGTTCATACAGTCCTCTAGGGTTTGGTCAATGTACATAGCAATAACCTCCAGTAAAATGCATGTTTGCAAATGGGGCATACATGATCATATTTTATGGTTTTATAACATTTACAGTTGCACATGAAGTACCAGCAAGGTCAGGGAATACCACCCAGTAAATACCATCTAGTTTCAATTGTATTTGCTTATTCACAATTGACAGGTAGATATACAATAAACATAACATATAACAATGTTTATTATAAATGATGTGTGAAAGGAAGCCTTCTATAAAACCTAAGAAAGGTTTTAATAAATTAGAACACCCCAAACCAAAAAGAATGGAAAGAAAAATTTACATTTACCTATTTACAATTTTGATCACAATTACACTTCATTAATTTAATAACTTGAACTCCTTGTTCAATGTTGTATAGTTCATCAGGTGTTAATTAGATACATCATATGAATACCAATTTTGAGCTCACTGTTATGAGAGATATCATATTAATAATGTTTAATGCATTGTTTAGTTGTTAAGTTCTTTTAAATAGTGAGGCAGACTTTGAAATTTTAATATTATTGTGTTTTGTATTCCAAGTCTTAACGGCACGATCTCTTAAGCTAAACATTCCAAAGTTCGTACGAGCTGGACAACAGTGAATGTTATCAGCATGTCTTGTATTGTAGTTATGGAAAATGTTATTAGTAAAAACAAAATCTTTGAATGCAGGGGTAAGTTGTAGTTTAAAGATATGTAAACAAAGTATGCAGTATTTATTTAATTAGATCTTAAAGTTCTAAAAGATTTAATTGCAAAATAAAACACTAGTGTGATAACAAAGTTTGATACAATATTCTTAGAACACCCTGTGGTAAAAAATGGTTGGCCTTAAAAATGACAACATTGCGGGAAACTATTTTAGAGAGTTTGTGATATGATCAAACCAGTTTAGTTTGAATCAATATATACAAACCTAAAAGTTTCTACACTATCAACCCTGGCAATGCAACTACCGCCCAATATAATTTATGCTAACGATGTGTATAAAGGAATATATAATGTGACTTATCGATATTTAGTGAGAGCTTGTTTGCAGCATATAGAAGATGACAAGCCATAGTTTTTCTCAAAAGACTTTCAGCTGGTTGTTGCAGGTTTGCTTGGAAGAATGAAAACTGTCAGTATTTAGGAGGAAGCTTGAAGTACTGAAATTGACACAAATTATTGCACTGTCAAATTCAATACAAGCAGCTTGCATGCATCACAGAGCCTGCTAGAAATTGATATGGATCTTCAGTCAAAAATAAATGAAAATAAATAAAAAACAAGAGTCCAAACAGGCACTATGGCTCCTTGCTTGTGTTGTATGTCATCACCCAATATCATATTTATGCCCACATGTACCAGAGCTATTAACTTATAATTGTATTCCAAGTTTGGATATAATCTGATTTAAGGTTGTGAAATTAAAGGAATTTTTTAGTGGCAGTCTATTGGGTATATGATAAATTGTTATATTGACACAGTTCTAGTTCCGGGATTTTTCATCCTATGATGCAGGAGAAGTGAATTTTTTAACCTTATGCTAGCTTAACTTAAAATATTTTGAACAGTGGAGAACGATAAGCTACTGTGACATCATCGCGGCACTTCGATTCGGGGGCTGCATGGACGCTAACGAGGAAAGTTAAAATTTATGAAAGTATGATAGTGATTTAGATGGGAATTTCTCGGTGCAGTTGCAAGTTAGCAATCTTTTGGAGAGTCAAGAAGTTCCAGAATTTCCTAACTAGATTTTCTTCATATATAATATGTTGTTCAGGTTTTTTTTGAGAGAGAGATTTCTTTAATCACAGCCATATGGGTAGTTCATATTCCTGTGTATTGTATCAAGGCCAAGCTTAGAGTGAGATCTGATCAATTCTGACCAATGTGCCGCACTGACGTCACGTCTCGTTGTAAGTCAGTGTTTGATTCAAATTTTCTGGCAGGACAGGCCAACATTTTACGCACTCTATCACAGAAACTAAAATTCATCACAGGACAAGGCTTAGGGCAATACAAAGACAAAATATGATATGACTGTGGAAGTACTGGACCCAGTTACACTAAAAAAATTCCTTTACTGCAATTTCAAAATTTTGGTCTCTCCAAAAGAAAATAGATCCAATAATATTTTGCACATAAATGGTCCCAAAATGTTTGGCCCAGACACTGCTCAACCATATATTTGCCCCCAAACTTTGAACCCCAATTATGTTGGACCAAATGGTCCCAAAATATTGGGCCCCACAAATGTGGGCTCAAAGGATGTGTCCTAAAATGCATTTGAGGTGGAAATAAAATTTGGGCCCACGTCCTGGCCGAAAATTAGGCCTGGAATATTTGGGGCCCAGATGGCCTACATATACCAGCTATTAACCAGCAACTGTATACCAAATTTAGTTACAATCCAAAGCTTGCAGAGTTATAGCAATGTGCAGACAATGTTGACCCAAATGGTCCCAAACATATTAGGCCCCACAAATTTGGATCAAAAGAATGTGTCCCAAAACCCATTTGAGGTGGAAACTAGGGTAGCAATGCTGCAGTGGCTCAACCATCATCTGTGAAAGGACACCAATCTGGAGGGCTGCTATGTGTCTAGAGTACAGTGTTATATGTACATGCGCTGTTTAATTAACTAAACTATGCATACAGTTCCATGGTCAATGTCGTAAATCATTGATAGCTCAACAACACAATGGAATCAGGTTACACTGACTAGCAAATTCTGCCCTGAAAGTAGTTCTAAGAAATTACTTATGGTCAGCAAGCTTAGACCACTTCCCATCTTAGACAAACATGAAATGGCATCAAATATCAATTGAGGCTAAGGGTGCTTTTATACTAGATCCGGATCAGATCTGGATATCAGGATCTGATCCTGGCTGTAGTGTAAATGCAGTTCAGATCTGGATCTGATCCTCCTATTTGATCAATTTTACAATATAAACACTCTCGCATCTACAGTGACCCAATACATCTGGTGACCTCATTACAC
Organism: Apostichopus californicus; assembly: GCA_020650975.1. Taxonomy (NCBI): domain Eukaryota; kingdom Metazoa; phylum Echinodermata; class Holothuroidea; order Aspidochirotida; family Stichopodidae; genus Apostichopus; species Apostichopus californicus. The sequence goes on along the minus strand of JAIPMN010000917.1, from coordinate 3,522 downwards.
CACATGCATTCTCGTGTGAAATTCCAGTCCTGTATCATGCATGTTTTAATTCCTACGTAGATTCAGTGCACTATATATGTACCAGCTATTTACCAACAACTGCATACTAAGTTTGGCTGCAATCGGACTTACGGTTCCAGAGGTATTGCAATGTAAAGAAAATGTCAGCCGAAATTATCCCAAAAATATTGGGCCTACAAATTTTGGCGCAAAGAATGTGGCCCAAAATCCATTTGAGGTACAAATAAAATGTGGGCATACCTAGCCAAACAATTGGCCTGGAATTTTTGGGGGCCCAGATAGTCCCAAACAAATCAGACCTACATGTGCCAACTATTCAGCAACAACTGTATACTATGTTTGGTTACTATCCGACTTGAGGTTGTGGAGTTATTGCAATGTAAAGATTTTACATTTGTCCCAATAACCTCACTATCATACATCTACGTAGCAAGTATGACAAATATCCATCACTCCGTTACTGTATTACTGTGGATCCAAGCAAGTGTCACAGATGCATACACCCACACGCACCCAACCTGACTGCAAAGGTTAATTTGCTTCCAGCAAGGAACCAAAAACATTTCTTTTAACACGAAATGTAGACCTGTATACACTGTAGCTAAATAAAGTAAAAATTTAAAGTTACAACAAATGGGCGGGATTCCGCATCTCAGACACAACACTTTGGTCAGGGAGGTAAAGTCATGAAACTGCTAGCGAACCGAAATTGCAAACCTTTCTATCTGAATATGCAACACAAACTCACAAATCATGAAAAAACACCAGAAAACGTCATTGTTATTTAACTAACATATATGCTTTTCAGTCCAAACTTCTCCCGGCTAATCCTAACAGTGATTGTTTGTATACAGCTGCAAGTTGAGTGATTCTTCATACAGTGGTAAAGAACATTCCTATTATGCAGGTAAGAATTAGTTACCAATGCTTTTCCTTTATGATTGGCTAATAAACAATCCCTTATGAATTGCCAGCAAGCATTCTTTGATCTCCATATTCATTGAAAAAAAAGGTTGCTCATGATAGGAGCAGCCATGATTGCATTGTTTTTGAGACTATCATGTCAGTGGCGGAGCTAGCCCGGTATTGGTCAAGGGGGGCAAGAATGGTCTGTAGGGGCGCTTCCGACACTATCTAAGCGGAGCGCACCGAAATTTTTGAGTAAAGATACTCCCTAGATCGCCGGAAATGACCCTTTCCGGGCCTTGCTAATTTGCAGATAAACGAAGAATAAATAGGTGTCATCGCCTAAAAAATGTGACTATTTTAGATGAGAGCGCAATAAAAAAGTCAATAATCGCGAATAAATAAAAAGTGGTAAAAAGCTGAAAAGGGCGCCAGCAGTCCATTTGAGTCCGTCAGGGGGGGCATTCGCCCCCCCTGACTGTATGGACGCTCCGCTACTGTATCATGTAATATTTTAACTATTGTTTTCAT
>JAIPMN010000916.1:0-26253 GCA_020650975.1 Apostichopus californicus | reverse complement strand
CCCCCCCCCCCCCGCTCCGCAAGTCAGAAAACCCCTTTTTCATTTCCAAATGAGAAAAAAATCTCATTTGGAGCACCAAATTGCATCTATTCTTGAGAATATTTTCACAATGTCGTTAAATTAACTCCGAAGGCTATCATAATCCATTTTTTTTAAATAATTCCAATGGGGCTAAGATTAAAATTTAGACACATGACATAATCCACGTGAGTGTTGATATTTCATTGCTCGCAAACAGAAAACAGAAACATGAGTGCAAATCGTCTTTCTCTTCTTCTTCTTTTTTCTCGCTCTCTGTTGGTGGACGTTTTTGGTATACATAAGTTTTACGGCATCAAATAGAACCATTTGTTGATAATACAGCACAAATTTGTGAACTTGTCTTGGAATACCTCCAAAGGTGTTGTTTATTTGAAATTAAACTTAAAAGAACATGATCTAGTTGAGTTTTACTTATTAGAATTTATAAACAGTAGATTAATCGTTTAGGCCTGCCCAATACATTTCTATGGACCTGCCTCAGGGTGGCATCGAATTGGCCTTCCTTCAAGGAGCAGTCCACATATTTAGCAAATTTAAAGGTGAATATATTGATTGAAAAACAGAAAAGGGTTTAGAAATATTACTATCACTCAAATACTACTTCAATGTTTTCTTTCGTTGGAACATTCATGATACAACATGATACCATGTTATCTTTAGCTGGACCTGAGATGGCCATCACTGTATCGTTTATACACTGTGCTGTGGGTGTTGACTGCAGCTGCATGTACAACTGACTGTACACTAGTGTCTAATTACCGACGGTAGCAAGTTGTGTGTGTATTTTCTGGGATCGATGGTGGTGTCTAACAATTCTATTACACCTCATTCGAAACTAGGTCAGATTACCGGCATTAAACGTTTCTTTTTGCGCGAGTCTTCACACTAACAATCTCATTATGGTAATACGCGCTTGCTACTTTTTCGAAAAGTTGCCCAAGATAGAGCATGGGCACGAAAACACAACGACGTAACCGATCCACCCTCAACTCTAGTCTTACCCAACATTGCATCTTGTATTGTGACTGTGACGGTGTGATCGTGAGGATGTTACGTCATATATGTATCACGAGTCCCTTGCGGAAAGGGACAACACATGATCTTAGTCAAAATACGTGATTGATCAATCTAGTTCGGATTTATAATCAGCAGTTATTTTTACGACCACAAATGTGAGAGAAACAAACAAGGGCTGATTGATTATAACTTACACGTCGGGCGACTTCCAATTCAACATTTTGACTCAAATTTGGAATCTTTTAAATTTAGAAAGTCATTTCAGATGGGAAAACCGTAGATTGCTCTTGGATGAAAAAACCACCTTACTATGACCCGACCGGATATCGAACCCGGAACCTCCCCGATTGCTAAGCCTCCTTGCTTCAAATGCCACCGCCTTTATCCACTCGGCCACATGGTTTACTTGGCCGTTTTGCTCTATTAATCCACATGAATGACATACAAACTCTTGAGCGCATGTAAACGTTGTTCATGTCAACTCTGATTAACCATAGCATTATCAAACCTTGGAAACAGCAACTTGTTTACTTTTCGAGGCCTTTTGAAAAAATGAAGTTATATTCCATTTCTATTGACTCACAGGTCAGAATACGCTAAATGCACTGTCCTCACTTTTAGAAATTACCGGGTTTCGTACAGTTCATCATTAATTCTACTTCTTCTAACTCAGAAATTGAGCTATCTAAGTTAATATTTCGTATTAATTTTAACGCTGGTTGTTTGACTAGTTCTGTGCATGTACCAGTTTAGCAAAATTCACAACAAAGATTAGGTTAGAGCTAGACCAGGCCTACTTTTGCAGCAGACTGTGCTCGGAATGAAGTCTGTGCTGAAGCCAGAGAGAATCATCAAAGACATAAGTAATTAACTAGTATGGACTAGGCCTAGTTGTATTACCAATACCAGTGACCTTATTAATATTGTTTGAAGTCGTATTTACACAGGATCATAAGATCAAAATAAAATAAACTATTAGCAAACTGCTTATCCACTAGAGAGCCTGTGTAATAGAATGTGTGAAAGTAAGTTGGCCTGACATTTCGATCCTTGAAGGATCTTCTTCAGAGCTTTTGAAGAAGGATCGAAACGTCCGGCCAACTTACTTTTACACAGGATCATAAGATATCATATATGGGTAGCATTTCTTTACGCTCAAATTATTGCAATGTTGTATAGGGCTAGAAGTAGGATCTATAGTAATGACTTCTATTCTCGGCAATTAAATTAAATTTTTATTTTCATTGTAAATCTAATTAGATGTAAAATCTTGATCCATCAACAGATTGTCCTAGACGAAGATCCACAGACGAGCCAAGTGAAACATAATTAGCAGTAGCCAATTTTTTTTTATTCAAATTTAAAATGGATACAAGTAAAGGTATAGAGCGATTACCACTGGAACATCCTCTCCCTGAAGAGATTCAAAATATGGAGACAGATGACACAATCTGTCAGTTCTGTGGAGTAAGCTATTTCATCCATAGAGAAGTGAAAATGTTAGAGGAGAAGGTATGGATAGTATTAAATGGTATCACCCATTAGTATACATGTTCAACATTTCATCCACATTGCAAAAAGCAATTTGAAATTCTCATTAAAAATTCATATTACATTATAACTTCCATGATTTATTAATTGCAAGATCATATTGGCCTTAAATAGAGAATTTTTTTTTTTTTTGTAAGCTGAATTTTATGTTTGGTTGAAAGTTATGTCACACATCATTGCACCCATTTTCAATCTAACTTGGATATTGTTGTGCTTACAACCGCTTAGCTACTTCTTCTTTAGTGTTTAAGAACTTCATTAAACAAAGATTTAAACAGGTCATGTTTTACTGAAAGGTTTTGTTATAGTTTCAGTTGCTAGTGTTGAAGATTATGGCTAATGTCATCTTTGGTTATAACTTTAGTAGACTAATTTAGAAATTTATTCTCTGTGGAACTTATCAGTCCTTCAAATTTGTTCCCACTAAGATTGTGGCAAAGTCAGAGCATTGACTGCTGCTTGCATTTATCTTGATAGTTTCATTAAGTTGATAGAATAATGAATGGTATTAGGGCCCAAATCGGTACACACAATAGTCAATCAAGAATAAATTCTGTCTTCAAAATGGAAAAATGTTTTCAAAGATGTGGTTCATGTATATCCACCCGTACTTCCCAACATGTACCATTAGGTAAAAGTGCTTTGTGTCAGTGATCCACTAGGTTTGTATGGGTTTTGATTTGTAGATACTATACATTATACTAGAATCTTCTAAAAGGATAAGTCATGATCCTCTTTCAACTCTGTGTCACCATTGTTAGTATTTGTATGTCAAGAATCATCAGCTTTTCCTTACAAGAAGTTATTGTTTCAAAAAATTATTTTCTTTTTGTTGTTGTAAAAGTGCTGATAGCACTGGACATACTGTATTTGTTTTCACTTAATTAAGCTTTTCATTATCTGCTCATTGAATACCTCATTTCCTTTGGTATGAATAAAGTTTGACTAAGGGAGTGGTCCAACCCCCCCCCCCACCCTTTCTCTTCTCCCTTCCCACATCTAAACACCCATCAAAGTTCATATGAAACTGAAATTGAATGTGATGACTTTGCTTCTCAACAGGTAAAAGCAATCGAAGCTGAGCTGGAGCAGTATAAAGACTACAAGGACAAGTTTGAGAAATCTCAATCAGTAATTCAGGAGCAGAAACAAACAGAGAGCAGATTAAAAGAAGAAATACAGAAAGGGGAGTCAAGGTAGAATCATCTCTCTTGAAAATCCCCCCCCCCAAAAAAAATAGGTCACTGTCCACAATTTTGACCATTAAATATTAAAAAAATGTTAGTTAACCTGGTAGTAGCTAAATGTGTCCTGCTGGCATGCTGCCAGCTACTGAACTACTGAACTACTGATTGAAGTAAAACCTTTAAACAGCTTACAAATACCGAGATCGTTTTCGATGTATTGTTCAAAAATAATATCAGTAGTGTATTTGTTAAAATTTATGTTTCAAATTAACATTAAGGTATTTCACATCTTTACCTTCAACCTTTAACTAGACACGCCACAAAGTAGATATTTTTGTTTATTGCATGTTATTGCTGCTTTTTACTTTAATGACTTTTTGGTTTCCTTCAATCACGCAGAATACAAGAATTAAACACAGTAGTTTCTGATACAAACGATGCAATGCGACAAAACAAGATAGACTTGGATTCTACTCAGAAACAACTTTCTGAATCGTCAAGACTAACGTCACAATTGAGGTATGTCTACTTTACTGTGGTTTACAACCAATCTGCCTGGGTTGGCAGTTCTTTGGCAGTATTTTAACCATTGATACTACCAAAGTTATTGCATGAAGTGATTGAAATTTGTCACATTTTTTTTTTACAGTAGAGTAAATGTTAATTTTGAATATGTTTAATACTTAATTAAAGTGTTGCAAAATTTTTATTAGGACAATTTTAATACAATATTATTATTATAAAGTACTTTGATTATATTCCTCCAGAGTTTACTATTGAAGCTTACCACATTTTGTGTTATAATTCTTGTGAGTCATATTAAATAAGAGGGTGAAATCATATATGTATCTGGTGATGTCATCATAGCCCTAAAGCCTCTAAAAAATAGCTCTAAAACCATCATAGCTCTATAGATCTACAACTGATACACAAATTGGGCACACGCGATTGGGAATAAAGAGTATTGATTTATCGTTACATTAATGATGCTTAAAAGCTTAACATTTCTGATGCGATCAAAACAAGACACATTTGTACTGTGTCCAGGATTATGTTAACCTTGTAACATTTAGAGTAAATGCTGCATTATCCACACATGTAGGCCTGCGTCATAGGTTGTTATGAGAAAGGAATCAGGATCAAATGTTACCTATAGATACTATACTGTAGTTTGGTAGTGTAATTTTCTATGTAGAATATAATGTGTTTTTTTATATGAAATATAGCTCAGTAACATGCCTTAAATCACAGCTATCGTGTTGGAAAACAAATGGCACAAAGGGTGCCTTGTTGTTTGTAATGACAAATCATGTTATATGTGATCGTTTGTTTTTCTTTCTTTTGTTTCTGCTTCTTTCTTTTCTAGAGAGAGGAACAAGCTCTTACAAGACAAGTTACCAACCTTATTGATGGCCATTCAAGAGCAGAAATCATCACTTCAAAACATCACAACATTTCATAGAGAGTTGGATACTGGCATGAACACCGCTTTACAACGAGTGACGATTGTTGTACAACAAATAGCGGTACTTTCAGAGGAAGGTATTATTTTAAACTTAAATATGGTATTCTGATGTGTGCTTCATTACGAGAAAAATCCAAACCATGATACTATCAAACATTTAAGTCACATATTTAATTTGACACCTGTCACTGTGTATCCCATTTCCACTTTATATGCATGAATATTCAATGCCTGCTCTGCATCTCACAAACATGACTCACACATCTTTGAAAGTTCAAGCCCAACTGTATTGAGAATAAAGACTTGTTTTTTAGGGAAGAGGGCCTTTTTTGTTATGCATCATGTTTCAGAACTTTATTCCCCCAAAAATTAATTAAATAGACTCCAACGATGACTTTTCAAGCAAAAGCTTAGTTAGTAATATAATGAATAAAAACATTTTACAAAGAATTATTCAGTGTTAAATTTAGATGGTAAGCTTCAATGACGGGGCATAAATAAAGAAAACTTTGTATAACTCTTTTCCCCTTATTTTTTACAATTATAAGTTAAGGATATTACTTTTGGAAAATGTTTCAAAATTGAGATAAATTTGAGTCAAAACTTTAGAAGAAGTGAATAAGATAATTCTACGAGGGATAACCTATAGTCAGAGAAAAATGTTTGTATCTCATTGTGATGATATTGTATTACATTGTTAATCTTAGCAGTACATGTTTTTGGCCTTTACGGCCTTCTATATATTATTCGGCCTTCTACTGTATATGTTATATACTTAGGTTAGTTTTGCTGGTTGTGTTTTGTTGTTTAAAACTCATTAAAGGTCTGTAATCAAGTATCACAGTCATTTTATAGCGAAATAATATACAAAGATTTGTGTAAAAGTCATCTTTCTTCGTTTATTTCTGTTTTTAAGATAATTCACACAATTTTTGACTGCAAATTAAGCTGGCTTAACAACAATCTGGTGGTTTGATACTAAGTGGTTAAAGGAAAAATCATTTTCCTTGGAAACATTACATTTAACTTAAACTTAGTTCATCAACATTTTACCAACAATGATGAAATTTGACAAATCAGTGTTATTGTTCTTTTCTCATTGTTCATATTGATACTACATTAATAAGGTCTAATTCCAACCCAGGCCAAAAGTGCAACCTTTATGGGTAATTTTTGTTTTGGTATATTTCCTTCTGTTTCAGAAATCGGTCGTTACAAGAGAAAAGTAGAGCAATTACTTGTTGATAAACAGAATCTTGAAAAACGAGTCGCAGAGTCATCTCAGATTGCAAAGAATGTAGACAGTTACCTCACAAATATTAATACGCTGGAACAAGATCTACAGTCTCGGCGATTACAAGAGGAGCAAAATAACAGGAAACTTGCAGGTATTATGAGAAACTCTTTTCAAGACCTTGTGTAATGCCTGTGATTAAAGGCATTGAAGACTCGCCCCAAACCGCGTGCGGCCATCTGAAAAAGTTAACTTTCTGTTGCTTGCAAGTGAGGTTTTGTTCGTGTCGCTACAAAATGCAGACAGCATTGAAACGTGATACCTTAATTGTTATCTTTAGCTGGACCTGAGATGTCCATCGCTGTATCGTTTGTATACTGTGCTGTGGGTATTGACCGCAGCTGTATGTACTGACTGTACACTAGTGTCTAATTACTGACAGTGCAAGATGTGTGTGTATTTTCTGGGATCGATGGTGGTGTTTAACACTTCTGTTACACCTCATTCGAAACTAGGTCAAATTACAGGCATTAGACGTGTCTTTTTGCGCGAGTCTTCACACCCTTTAAGCAGTGCCATAGCCCAGAAGTGTGGTCCTATTCGTTAAAACCAGCTGACAAACCTAAAACATTGTGTCGTAACTCATTTTAATCGCATAGCAGCTGGCATCACCCCCCCCACCCTCCTCTCCTGCCCCTTACCCTCTGTCCCCTCGTAGAACAGCTGGTAGGTTCCACAAAACGGCAGTTGTCCCTATTGCATGGTTATCAAGATTAAATCCCTTTGTTTAGATATTTCATATGGTGTATAGAATAAACTTAATATTTGGTGTTCTCCTAAATTCAATTATTTCTGTCTAGAAATGAATCATTAAAGAATGGAAATAATTGACAGTTTTAACACCATCATATCAGCAATCAGAAGTGAAAATTGACACATTTTTCTTTCCTCTGTCATTTGTAATAAATGTAGCTCCAATATATAAATTCAGCCTGGATAATTCTTAAATTATGGAATGCAACAAAAGCAGCATTTGGTATATCCATTTGATTAATGTATGTTATAATTTTAATATTATAATTATTATCCTTCTCTCATACTATTGTTCTGACAGAAACGACATCTATTTTGGAGGTTGCCCAAGACAAGGAACGATCTCTGCTGGCTGAAGCAGCTCAATTTAAAAGTCTTTTGCAGTGAGTGTTGATGTAACCGGCTAGTTCATTCATATGACATTTGTAGTGATGGAATTTTTCCAATCTACAATAGCTCTGGGCCTATGGTGGGGCTATTTCATATTTTTGTACCACATGTAGGAAAGTGTTCTTTTATTTTTTTAGGTAAGTGAATTTTAAAATTTATAGAGGCTGTCTATGATACTGATGTGGTTAAAGGCATTGAAGACTCGCCCCAAACCGCGTGCCGTGCTCTGAAAAAGTTAACTTTCCGTTGCTTGCAAGTGAAGTTTTTATCTTTTCGCTACAAAATGCAGACAGTAATGAAACGTGATACCTTGTTATCTTTTATCTAGACCTGAGATGTCCATTGCTGCTATGTACTCTGTGTTGTGGGTATTGACCGTAACTGTATGTATTGACTGTACACTAGTGTCTAATTACCGACGGTAGCAAGTAGTGTGTGTATTATCTGGGATCGATGGTGGTGTCTAACACTTCTGTTACACCTCATTCTAAACTAGGTCAGATTACCGGCATGAGACGTTTCTTTATGAGGGAGTCTGCACACCCTTTAATTTGTGTGTTGTTACACGTTTTAGTCTTTCCTTTATCAGTAGAGCAGTGCTGTTGTTTTGGTGCTCCGTAAACGTGGGATGTGAGATTCTATGTTATGATATTTGTATTACCTTAAGTAACTAGCAGGTGATATTATGTCGACATAGATGGACTGCAAAATTTGAAAGGTTAAGCAAAGTTTGGTTTGACAAGAAGGTTAGACTATACAGCAGGTTTTATACACTTTTTTTTTTTAAATCATTTTAGGAGCATAACTCACGAACTGGAAGAAGTTGCAGTTCAAAGCAAGAAACAAGAAGAAATATCGAAAGAACTGATTACAAAACTTAGACATGAACTTGAGCAGAAACGGGACGAGTTGGATCAAAATTTTGAGGAATTAAATTTGATGAAGATAGCAGCTAGCGAGAGGCAGAGGCAGGAGAGTGAATTGAAGCAGAAGGCCCGGGTGTCGACAGATGAAACGACAGAACTGAAGGAGATGGTGGTGAGAGTTACAGGAGAGTGCAAGGCTTTGAAAGAAGAAAGGTTTGTTTAAATAAACTATGCAGTCGAGTAGGGTGGATATGTACATGATGGCAGTATTAAAGATCAAACAAAAAAAACTTAGTATTTCAGTGTTTTCTACCAAAAGTCAGAAAAAGGAACACCACAGAAAACTGAGGAGCAGATTCCAAACAAAGTTGAAAAGAGCAAAGAAACTTGTTGACTAGAAGGATTTGAATCTGCGACCACAGGGTGACAACCCCCTGTGGTTTTGTTCACTGTGTGTGGTGATTGCTATATAATCTATCCTTTTTTCAAAAAAATATCAGAATTGTTATGCTGCTGTTCAAGATGCACACACTAAATAATTCCCATTGCCAGGTAGCTTACAGGGATTTAGCATTTAATTTGTTCTTTAAGAATTATTGTAACACTATTTTGGTTGCTCACTGTAAAATGCATTGCTCAGAGAGGAATCATGCAAAACCGTATAGAAAACAACTTGATGAGAAGAAGGGACAAAAATTAATTCCCAATGATTTGGATGACTGTAGGTTTATTCAAATTTTCATGAAATGGATTTGAATACTTTTTGCTTTTCTTTTCATTCCTTAGACAGATGATGATCCACTCTCATCAAACCAGAATAGAACAACTCAAAGAGAGCTTCAAGATGAAGTTAGCAGAGGCAGACTCGTGGCCGAGAAAGGTATGTAAGATCCTTCTCAAAGAATATTAAAAACTGCTCTGCAAGATCTTCTGTCATTGCATATACTGTACATTCCTGCCACTATAGTACTCTACTAGGAATACAAAGGGAAAACTAAAAAAGGCAGCATGATCACATTTAATGGGAAATGTATGATACTGTGTAAAAATATCATATATCCCTTTCTGTCTGTATGTATGTATATATATATATGTATATATACAAAGTCTGTTCAAAGTATCTCTTTCTAGATCCTGCTTAAGGAATCACAAATGATTTCAAGTCGGCTAGCATCATGTTTGATCTCTAGAGTAAGGCAAATATGTCACCAAAACAGAACTAGTATTGTTTGATACGGGTGACAAACGCCTACAGTGGGATTACGACTTTCCTTACCGGTTTCGAACCTCTGGACATACAATCAGCGTCCATAGCCTAGTGGTTAGGGTGTCTGCGTATAAAGCAGGAGGCCCGGGTTTGACGTATGATGATAAAGAGAGAATAACAATTCAGCTTCAATGTTCTCCTTCTTTAAAGCCAAATTTTTATTTTAAATAGTTTCTATTTTTCTCTTCTTTTCTTCTTGTTACTGCACAGATGGAAGAGGTTATGGAGAAGGAAAGATCTCGTCATGAAGATGCAATGACAGATTTAGAGAGGAAGTTAAGAGAGACTTTTCAAGTGGTGAGTAAATCTATAATTGTCATCTTAAAGGAACCTACTGAATTTAGCTTGTACATTGTTCATAATTTTTGCAGTGATTTTAAAGTTGATCCAACTCACACTTTGTCGTTACTTCTCACAGGTAGTCCCGTATAAAAGGGGCTATGAAGTGAAATAAAGTTTGTAACAGTAAAATGACCGTAAAATGTAAAAAAACAGCTTCCAACAGACTTTACAATAGGTTTTGACTGTGACTTATGTTGTACAGCATTCATGATTTTGTGACATTTTAATGTACAAGTTTCCGTGGTGACTGATTGTTGTTGTGAACCATCTAGCAAGGCTTCTTTTTGATTCACTTTCAATCTTGTTTTGAAGGTTTTCTCTTCAACAGTTGAATGCCTATGTATAATATTTGCTTCCAAATTTGATACATTTAGATACCATCTTAATTTAAACTCAGACCTCCTGTGAAACGTGTCGGAATAACTCCCCTCTATGACAAATTCCTGGGGATTACACAAATTAATTAGCTCTCAATATACTTTCATTTTTTAGGTTTGATTTTAATCTGTTTATTGTGCAGTTTTGATGTTTCAAAATTGACAATTTAGCTAGAAAATGTTGATGTAATTATTCTTTGTTATTAACAATAAGAGAAGTCATTGCATCTTAAAATTGAGGTCTTTATCTCTGCAAGACATAACTAGTCAAATTTTATTCACACATGATATAGACGATGAAGTCAAAAAAGAGAATTAAATTTCTAATAAATTGTTTGATTATGATATTTGTTTCAGGAACTGGAAATAGAACAGCAAAAATGTGCTGAAATTTCCAAGAAAGAGAGGCATTCCCTGTCTCTTGCAGAAAGCAAGGTAAGAAGTCCAGTTATCTCTGTTCGATCTGAAACTAATTGAGAGAATCAGCCACAATGTATCCCCAGTCTGAATTTTGACACCACTACCCCCGACTTTAGTTTGCTAAAATCTACCAAATATTTTTCGAAGTACTTTCCTGGCAGTTCTGGTGCTCAACAATACTCTCAGATATAATGAAGGTTTACATTAGACATCTAAAATGTGTCAGAATTTTTTTTATAGGTAGTAGCAAATGCCTTTAGAAGTATGAATGTGAGAGAGTTGCACTGAGTACCTTTAAGTACATCACAGAGAGTAAATGTTGCAGAGGTCATGGCAAAGTAACCATTGCATGAAAATCCCAATAATATAAAATTTACTGAAATTATTTATTTTGCTATTCCTCGGCAAATTTGGGCCTTTTGTTCATTTACCTCTTCTTTTTTAGGAGGGGGGGGGGGGAGGTTTGGCTGTATTGGGGCCAATTTTTTCTTCAAATTCCATGTCTGTAATAGAAGAGCTGGCCCAAAAGTCTGAACTGTATTTTGTGCTAAAGCTCAGAATGGATTCCACAGAAGTATCAACATATATTAAAACTAATAATTATTGTACATATTTCAAGGTTGGTCTATCTTGCAATTTCAAAGACTCAGCTGAGGTGCGGGATAAATGGAAGGAAGGACTAGGGAGGAGTCTGAAGTGGGGTAGAGAAAGGATTTTTTGGAGTTGGGAGGGTAAAGGTTATAACCGGTGCTGTGGCATGCAGCAATGAGGCTTAGCAATCGGGAGGTTTGGGGTTCGATCCCCGGCCGGGTCATAGTAAGGTGGATGTTCATCCAAGAGCAATCTACAGTTTCCCATCTAAAATGACTTTCTAAATTGAAAAGATTTGAGTTAAAATGTTGAATTGGAAGCCAACGGACATGAAAGTTGTCATTCATAAGCCCTTGCTGGCTTTTCCCACAATTGTGGTTGCTTAAGCGTCATGGAAATAACTGCATGATTATTATTATACAGATAAGAATGAAACTTTAGTCTTCCTCTCTAAAGTTTTAAAAAACATTGTCTGGCCAATTTAGGAATTAATAAATTCTTTGCATGATCATCACATAATCCTTTCTCATTTTTCCTTTTTTTTTTTTTGGCCTTTCCATTCACCAAGATTAAAGCTGACTTTAAGAGTTTAATTGCCAAACAACAAGATGAAATTGAGAGGCTGAAGAGAAAACTGGAGACGGGGAGTGAGAGTTCTGCCACTGCTGAAAGATCTCTTAGAGAGGAAGTTGAAAAACTGAAAGCTATTATTTCTGATCTCGAAGAAAGATTAGGTAAGCCTGTGAATATTGACCCCTGGGAGATGTATGTTGATTTGAATATAACAGGTAGTATTGAATGTAGAGATGGAGCTTTCTGTGTCATTTTTTCATAAATTAAAGACAGACTAAACTAGACATAATTTCGTTTTCCTATTTTTCTTTTTTCAGGTATATTACATTCAAGTCAAGAAGATGTTTCAAGAAATCTCAAAGCTGAATTAAAAGAAGCAGAAGATGATCTCGAGAATTCCAGAAAAGAGATTCAAAGATTGAAGGAAATGTTAGATAAGGGCAAAGAAGAGGTAAGCATACAATAAAGCATGGAGGTGCTGACCTTGTTAAGTTTTCCCAGGCATCACTTATGGAGTCTCTTGAGTAACCACTTAAATATGTACCAGAAAGGAAAGATAACCTTGAGGCGAAATTGAGGGTAACCATTATAAAATGTTGAGCACGAGTGACTGTGCTCGATCAGTTTAAAGATACATAACTTGTTATCACAGTTTAACGAAAAAGGAATAGTACATCAGTTTTCATGCCAATGCTCCCCCTCCCAAACCCCTCCCCACCCATCAAAGAGAAAAAAAAACATTGCTTACTTCATGGTTGATGTTTGGTGTCAAGGAACAATTGAGATCATAATATTTATAGAGACTATATCTACCTATTTTCATAAATTGTGGAAATAAATCATTTCAAAGTGACTATTATCCAGTATTTACCCAGAGAATTCATGTGTTATATCATGGGGCGGGGCATGGGGTGGGGAGGGGGGGTGGAAAGGATGGTGAAAGTGAGCTTTGTAATGCCTTTCATTAATATAAATTTGTGATAGTAAAGACCCGCCGACCCAACCCAATCCATTTGTGTAGAGGTACACTGTTATTGCACCACTATATTTAGCAGTTATTTATGGTCAGCTTTTCAATATTCTTATTACCGTTCATCAAGGTCCTGGTTTTACAAGAGACGGTCCAACGAGAATGCGAAGAGAGGTTAGAACTAACGGATGCTCTCGGCCAAGCTAAGGAACAAATGTTGAACTTACAAAGAGAAAATTCTATCCTCAGCAAAGCCCCGCCACCAATGTCATCACGGTCTAAAAGTTTGAGTGACGATGGATTTTCAAAGCCTCCATACATGAGCTCAAGCCCTCAGCCGAGTCCACCTGACTCAAGGCAGAATAGGTCTAGTAGTATTGCTCTGCAGTCAGTATCCGACCAATCAGAGAGCGGTCTATCACAACATCAATTGCAAAACTCCCATAAATCGTCTTTCACAAACTCCAAGGAGCAGAAACTATTTTCTAAGGATACTTGTGATAGTCTTCCAGAGTTTACTGTTCAGAGTTCTTCAAACAGAAAGGTGAAGGGTAGTGGTAAACTTAAAGGTACCCGTAGAAGAGTTGTTCCAGCGAAGAAATGATTTATTGACTGATAGTAAATAATACAACTTGATGTTGAAATTCCTCTATCAGAACATCAAATAAGCTGGAAGACTTTTAGTTTTAACAGGAAAACTCCTGCTAAAACGTTATGGTAGACAGCATTTTATCCCAAACGTTTATCAAATTAGTGGTTTTCTTAATCTGCTTTCATTAATAAGAATGTTACACTGACCATTATGGATTAGAAAATCAAACTATGAAGTGATTTTATTTAGTCTGAGTTACTGACTAAATGGTAGATTGCCAGAATATCATTATCCAACACCTTGAAATATTTACATTATGATTAAAACAAAAATATTAATATTCTACTATGTAATGAACTTTTATTTATTTAATAGAGATCATATGATTTTAGTGACACAAGAAATACTTTGATCAAACACATGGAAGATGGTACAAATTTTAGGATAAAAATGTTAATTTTATCATTTTTAGGTGCTTTATGAAAGTGGACAGTCTTGTTAGTTACTTAGTACTACTTACCTTTCTTGTTTGATTTATTTATGTCAAACATCATTAAGAAAGTTTAAATCCGTCCAAACTTCTTCCAGAATCGGTTTACCGTCCATAGTTGAATTTACGTTATAAATCTTTTGATATCTATATATATGTGGTGACTAGCGGCTAAACAGTATTCATTTTCGTTCATTTTCAAGGCATTATTTTATTTTGTTATTACCACCTGATATTAAACATGTTAAGGTGCTGAACAATGGATTAGGTACTCGAATGGGAGACGAGTGACGTTTTGGTAGGAAGTGCTTCTACTGTTATTAAGTTTTAATATCAAGAAAATTGCTTCCAGCTGCTTTAAAGACATGACAGACCACAGTAATTTATATCTAGAAGTATGAATCGATATAGTTTATTACAAATTTTTTATACCTTCTGTATACCTTATTACCTGGGTAATTCATGGAAGTCACTCAGAGTTATTTGTGTGTTATATCTTCTTGAATTTATCATTACATTAAATACATTTTGATAATACAAATGATATTTTGTCTACAGATATGGGTGCTTGAAGACTTAAAAAAATCACAAAGGTCTTTAGACACCTTACTAAAAATGTTCCAATGTTTGACAAACTTACTTTTTGTCCTATATGTTGGACGCTGCGTAATAAATGCTGAAAAATCCACACCATTTTGCGAGCAGACATTTTCTCAGGCTGAGATTCAACACAAGCTATTTTAGTATTTCAAACTACAGATAATCATTAATGTGACAGTTGAAGATGCGTAGCTCAAAGATAGAATCAGATTCCTCCCATTGTCCCTTTCCACAAAAGATTCCTTAAGGACATTTGCTTAATTGACTGACTTTTTCTGCTGCTTTTTGGGGTTTTATAGCATGATACTATGTCTGCAGGTTTAGTTGTTTAGTACATAATACCTTAAAAGGGCTCAGACACCAGGTGGGGAGGGAGGAGGGGGGGGGGGACATAGTGTATGTCAACAGTATTGAGTTTCACATGGGTATGGAGCTGCTACAGGAGGCAATTTCATCACATCTGAACATTGGTCTGACCCCTGGCCCCCTCTCCCAATGGGGGTCCATGTGAGGCATACAAACTGAAAGATCACATCTCTCACCGAAAGGGTCAGAAAATTATTTTGAGCAGATTCCTTCAGTTTTATCTTCTGGAAATGTTAAGAGAGAAGAATGATTGATTGGAGATGTCACCAAACAAATGAAAATACATGTCAAGTCTCTACTATCTATATAATGAGTTTAGTTATTTTTCTTACTTTATAATATTTGTCATGTTCGGCATTTAAGGGTGACCATTTTACCATGCTGTTAAGTTACACAATTGTGACAGTGGGGAAGCTAAATGGTTTGCAGTTTACAGACTAACCATTGGGTGACAATAAAACAGTTTCTTGTACAGTTTTGATTCTCTAGTGAGGAAGCCGATACAGATAGGGATAACCATGAGGTGTGGGCCAGAGGGATGGGTAACTTAAGAATGTTAGCCTCCCGGGCAGTAAAATCGACAACTTTTGGCAACTTGAAGTATGCTAAACATTGCGGTCAAGATTGATGAAGTTTAAAATGACGAGTGAGACGAAATGACGAACGAGATGAAACCAAAAACAAATGGGAGACAAGTGCAATATTTCTTATTAATGCCACCAAGTTCACTTTAAAGTACCAAAGAATTCAGTAACATAAAAAAAAAGGAAAAGTGTGTAAGAGAATAAGATATTGTGATAAGAATTGCATTATTTAAAACATAATTTCTCTTTTCTCTCAAGCAGACAAGTACAAATTTTGACATTGAATATCATTGGTGCAAGATCACAAGAAGCAAACCACATTTTAGTATATAAGAGAACGCAGGGAACATGATGGCGACCATTATTAAAATATATTACAGCTAGCCTTCCCTGTTCAACTTGAAGGATTTAAAATTAAACTGAAAACAAAACCGGTTTTAAACACGGACACATGATACAAAAGAAAAAGTTAATCAAGTCGTTGATATATTATGACATTATCATTACCATGGTAAAAATCTGAAATTTCTGGACACCTAGCGACTGGAGCTTTGCCAACATTAAACATTAATTATAGTTGCCTGTACTTAAGTGCTGTAGGTTAGTTATTGTTATGGAAGTTACAAAGTACAATATGAAAAATTCAGTAACATTCAGTGCTTTGTACGTTTCTCTACGTTCGTGCAAATTTGCGAAGTTACAGAACGTGAATGACACTTGACCAGCTAAGTTATAATTAGTGATGGCACAGGTTCATTATATTATACAACAATGAATGGTTGGATATGACATCTAGATAATCCCAGGATTATCTAGAAAATCTAGATATTCCAGGATTATCTGGATTACAAAGGTCTGGATTATCCAGGTTTTACTGTAACTGTAAAGTCCCATATTAAAATCATCTTTCTCTATGATCTTTGGCTGGTGAAATTGATCATTAGTTGGTTGAGTATCTTACAAGAAGAAAACAAATATTTCTGAAAAGGTTTTTAATCCGTCCAAAAAAATGTTCACAATCACAATTTTCATTATTTTTATGTACTTTTGCAGTGTAGTGCAACATTTTGCCAAGAGAGTATAAAGACATCTTAAAGCAGGATTCAGGGTTCAATTTCCCAAATTTCTGATGATTAGTCACTGTGCTGCATTACACATTAGATTACAAATATCCAACAAAGACACTGGTTGCTTCAATAGTTACTTCATTCAAAGAGTAAAACAAGGAATTAAAATCCCACTTAGTTCTAGTGGCCCAACAGAGGTAAACAGGTCAAAGTCACAAACTCCTATCGACTACGAAGAACTTATTTTAACTAATCACACATTTTACAAATCTTCCTGTAAGTAAAATATAGATTGTTTTTCTGTCTCAATTGTGTTTGCTGTTCATTTCTGAAAACTGAGTCAAAAGTGAGTCAGTTAGTTCCTGCTTTTAACGTTAAATAATATGCCGGCAAGTCAGTCTCAATTTGTCATCTAAATTCGATGAACCCCTGGCTGTCGCTCAACTCTCTCCTGTAATTTGGGGAAACACTTCAACATTACACTGCTCTCTCTACATTTTGTCGAACAACTATAGCCCATCCACAGATCTGTCGGAGACCCTGTTCAGAATTAACAGTATGTGCCTTTCTACAGTACAGTTACAACAGACTGGACAATGCACAGGATAGGCCCAGTAGGGTGCTTAAGACTCAATGGTCGGCATTAGTTTGATTAAGTGCAAAATTAAAGGGGACCTGATTGAAATTTCTTACTGGTTATAGAGCAGTACATGTTCAGACCACATACATGTTTATATTAACATCAATTTATCAGTCAACTTCCATTTACAATGAAGTTATACAACGAAATGATTCTTACTTTGTACAACTCGACAATCATTTCCTGAAACTTCAACAATAAACTCATAAACGGAGCGGTTTCGCAGTCCGTTTGGTAAGTGACTTCATATCGACCTCGGGATGACGTCTCGTACACTAGTTTTTCCAGAGAGGATGATGATGATGAATTAATTTTATCTCCTGCTGATCCTTGCTCTCTGTCTCATCCTCGCTGCTGCTGTTTTCTTTGGAGCACTGGATGTCCCCATGCTGAATCCTGACTGAGGCTTCACGGGTGTGTTTTGTCCCTGGCCAAACTGCGGTGTACTCGTACCACTTCCTGAAAAGTAAAAAAAAAACGAAAGTAACTGACAAGTGTAGAAATAGGGCACAACAAACATGATTATTTGCATCAGCACCGACTTGCGCTGGATTCAAAAGTGCACCATGTCGATTAGACCCTTGGTGTTCAAAGAAGGTGTCGCACCTATTTTAGAGTTGCCAAAGTATTTCAAGCTGAGTTCAAACAAATTTCAATGAAAACAGAAATTGTGGATATTTGTGTCAAAAAAAAGTAGAAAAATCTTAAACATAAATTCTTCAAAAGTTTTAAACTTAACATCCTCCTTGTAGACCCCTTCCCCAGGCCACAACATCCACCACTGTAGTGTCAAGATGATGAATGTTAAAACTGAGGTCACCAAGCCAAATGTTGGAATACCTGTTGCATACTAGTTCTAGTATACTTAGTCTACGAGGGGCATTTCAAACTCAAAATTCAGACAAACTACTGTAAACTTCTTAACCTTTACATTGGGAGAGGATTTACTGACCGAAAGGAAACTTAGATGGATTTCCCGGAAAGCTTGAAGATGGTGTAGTCTGCTGCTGAGCAGGCACTCCACCAGTGGATCCTCCAAACTGGAAAAATGAGGAAGAGGCCGAAGGCGTCGCTTGGTTACCGGCACCAAAATTCAGCGATGGCGCAGAGGTCGATGACTGGAAGAGACCAGTAGGCTGGGATTGTTGATTACCGAAGGCAAAGCCTGCCTGTTGTTGTCGTTGTGGAGGAGTAGCAGAGGCAGCAGGGAAGAGAGGTGCTGGAGCTGCACTCTGAGAACCAAACGAAAAACCCGAAGGTTGAGATGGTTGGCTCGATGAAAATAATGAACCCTGCGACGGTGGCTTACTCTGATTGGAACCAAAGCTGAATCCTGCAGATGCAGTTGGCTGGCTGCCAAAGTTGTAAGATGGTGGTGCAACTGCAGAGCTGGCAGCGGTTGAAGTAGAGAAACTTGCTGGTTTGGTCGTGGCACCGCCGAAGGTAAACGGCGATGACGTTCCAGTGGATGCAGAGGGCGCTGTAGCAGCAACCTGTGATGGGGTTTGCTGAAACAGGGCAAGTGGGACCGTTGAAGACGAAGACTTGGCACCAAATGTAAACTGACCTGCAGAAGGAGTCGTAGAACTCTGGGTTGTAGCGGCAGCTGTGACTCCTCCTCCTCCACCGAACGAAAAGGATGAGGATGGTCCTGGCTGTTGCACGGTGGTTGTAGCTCCAAAATTGAAGGCAGGGGCAGATGTTCCAAAGGAAACCTTATTTTGAGTGGCTTGATTAGAAAGTGCAGCACTGGTAGCACCAAAGCTAGGCATGTTAGATCCTGTTGTAGACTGTTTGGAGCCTGCTGGGTTCCCAAAGCTAAATGCATTAGAAGAACCTACTGGTGCATTGGCAAGCGGTTGCGACGCACCAGAGACTTGAGTTTGAGCACCACTCATAATAAGAGGGTTACTTGATGCTGCACCAAATGAAAATGAGGGCTGAGCAGCCACTGGTTTTGGTGGGTCAGCGGGATGTTTGAATGATACCTGGGAGGCACTGGATGATGTCAGCGATCCAAACTGAAAGGACGGTTGTGCTGGAGTCGAAAGTACCTGAGCACTGCTGGTTCCCGACAGACTGCTGCTACCAAAACTGAACGTTGGTTGAGCCACAGCTGTCGCGGCGGTCGTTTTAGTAGCACCGTTCGATGTGCCAGTCATGATGGCCGCATTCGTGGATGGTGAGAAGGTGGTAGGTATCGCAGAGGGCAACAATGAAGTAGTTACAGTATTCGCTTGGTTGCTTTGACCGATTTGGAAGCCTAGACCTCCTGAAGAAGACAAAGTCGTGACAGGTGGAGTCTGATCTGGTTGGGTTGTTGGTCTCATACCGGACAGAGCCTGGAGCAATGAGGTTGGTTTGGAAGGGGAAGAAGATGAAAGAGGAGGAGGATTTGAGATGGATACTGATAAAGCAGAAGTTTTAGAAGTAGTAGTCGTGGTAGCATTGAAGAGAGAAAGACCATTTGAAGTGTTTGATAATGAACTCTTCGGTGGGGTCGCATTCTTCTTGGCTTCTTGAGCTAGCTTCTTTGTGATTGGATCTTCCTTCAAGAGTTGATCCAGCAAACCTTTACCCTTGGCAGATTTAGAACTCCCATCCACATCCGTTTGATTTGGTTTTGTCATCGATGATGATACAGTTGGGAAAGCAGATGAGGTTGATAGCAATCCAGACGACGAGGCTAGTAACCCAGATGATGACGTTGATGATGATGCTGTGGGAGGTAATTTAGCTACAGGGAGGAGTGGTTTGTCAGCATCCTTGGGAGTCTCCTTGGTCGGGGCTGTTTCATCTCGGAGTAGCTGTCTCATCAGACGTATCCTTTCACGAGCTCTTTGTCTGTCTTCGTTGAGATCTGCTGCCGTTATCTGGTTTGGTGACGGAGGTTTCTGTAAAATGGGCACAAATATATACATAAAACCAGTTATGATTAAAGTAAGAAGGTATCAGGATGGTATTTAGAGGTGGCATATTGTTTTGGGAGACGTTCAAGATAATAATAAGTAAGTAATATTTATATAGCGCATAATCAGCAAAGCTGCTCAAAGCGCTTAACAAATGTTACACCTAAACAAATAGTAAAAAAAACAAAATATTAAATATATAGAACCAATAAGGCAAAAAATGTAAAAACCAAAAGCAACAATATAAAAATAAACAAAAAAAAAACACACCTGTACTAAACGATACTAAAAACTAAAACGCTTAGTAATAGTAATTATTCATTCAAATATTAACAGAATATAAAAATCTGCAACTTTTCCTGTCATCAGGATTAAAGTCTTGAGGAAATGTAATATTTTTAATTTCATGGGGAAATATTTGACAGACTTTACAGTAGCTCAAAAATAATCATTTTCATTCCAACAGACATTTTTTTTGACATATTTTGTCATTTTTTGGACATTTTTGTCATATTTTTTCATTCCTGCAGACAAGTTGTCAATTGTAGGCTCCTCAGGGAGATGCTGTATCCTGGTCTTGGGCTGATAAGGAGTTTAGGACATAACCTTTTGTACTCTACAGTTTCATACAAAAGGAACAGCTGGGTCTGCTAAGGCATTCCCTACTGTTTGATATCGATTCAGTTTTGTTGCAGGGGTTTCTTGAAGTTGCTGCAGTTTTACTTTTTGACATGCTGCCTAAACCCTGTTAGTAATAAAGAGCCCCAAAAATCTAAATTGTCTACTAAAAGAAACTTAAAGACGGCCCACTAGAATTGCAGTTTTGCGTGTACCAAATTAAAGGGAAACAAGATTTAGATAAAGAGAGGGTCGCAAACAAAACTTAAATAATTACAACTTGTGGCATAGCGAAAGTTTTGTATTGGACTAAAACTGTTGATAAGTTACTAATTAGGAGAACAAAATCAAGCTTTTGTCACTAATACAAATCTCTTAGTTAGATTGAGGAGTATCAAATTATGTGCAAATATTCAATCCTTGTTCAGAATGATGTGAAGCCCAACCCAACGACGCAATGCAACTTCAAAGTGCTTCAACTCACAGCTTGTTTGCCCCTGTGGATGGTTGTAAAGACTGCTCTCTTTCGTAGCCTCGGTGGTATACCAAGCTTGGTGTGGCCATTTTCTTCGAGTTTCTCTTCATTCGATGCCTCAACTTCTTCAACTGCCGTTTCTTGACTTTTCTCCAAATCTTTCCTTTTTCCATCAGAGATCAGACCTGACACATCCGTAGCTCTGCTCACTTTCTTAGGCGGTACCACAGAGACCGCTTCTCTTTCATCAGATTGTAGACTCCTTTTCAAGTGATTTTGCTGGAAAATCGAAATAAATTCTAGAGATTCAACAAAATAATACACATCTTATAGCGAAGCTGTATTCACATAGTGCATTAAGGCCGAACAAAGGGTTCAAGGATACATTTAGTTACGACTTCTCTTGTCTTTCATATACTTGATGGTTATTCAACTGTCTCAAACAATTGCATGTTTGTTTGAACAATCAGATCCACTTTCAGAAGGTCATCAAACAGAAAACTAGTTCATTTGTGGTGAATCTTCTAATTTTCGGACCTTTCATGAATCCATGAAGGCTATCAATCTGAAAACACAATCCGAAACTTAAAACTAAACTTGTGTAAACTCCAAGTTGGTGTTTTATTTTGAATCTGATATTTGCATTTTATTTTACTGCATTCTATTATTTTTACATGTAACACTGGTCGACTGGACAAGCTGAAAGAAGCTAGTTTGCCCCATGGCAAAGTTCTGGAATATAAACCCTTGCAAATTAAAGCCAGTGGTCAACGGTTTCACTATACTCACTTTCCACATTCTGCTAGAGCTCAGTGAACTCTCAATGGCATTCCTTCCACAAGACTTGGAAGTCATGCTGAGGTACGAGGAGTCCAGAACCTCCCTGGAATCTGAAATTGACCGTCCTGTTATATCTGAATCGTTCACAGCTGGACTAGAAGTGAGCCCTCTCTTACCGGTTGCCCCAGATCGGCTGTGTTTACGAACAGGTCCTGCCGATGGTTCTAAGATATCTTCTGTGTTATTCAAACGTCTGCACGAATAATGAACAAAAGGGCAACACAATGATACAAATGTTGAGCAATGACCAAATACTGACAGCTCACATAAGTAATGTTGACAAATTATGTTACTTTAGATGGGAGTTGGGAACAAGTTTTAGCCAGGTTGTTTCGACAAAAATGTGGTTTGGTGGCATAGAGCAGGTATAAACACAGCATAGTTACAATGAACCAAGGTCTTGGTTTGATGTTCAGCTTTTTGAGTGATAATTAATAATTATAATTTGAGCTGTTCCTTCCTGGGGTCACAATCTACAGGGGGACTGAACACTCTCACTTTCACACCTACAGTAATACGTATGATTTCTGTCAGATATGAACAGATACTGTATATAATATGAACAGAAATGATATTTAAAATCAATCGTTCAGAAAGGGACAGAGAAGGAGATATTATTTTACCGTTTCTTGATATGAGAACCAGTCTGTGTGTCTTCTAAAGATGAATGATCGCCGCGATTCACACTCTGATTCTCCACGGCTTTGCCTCTTTTCCTCTTCTCTCTCAAAGCAGATAGTATCACATCCTTCCTGAGAGATTCTGAGGTTTCCTCAGAGCCGAGTGGTGTCCTATATGACCTGGTTGTAAGATAAGAAAAGTATCGGCATAATTTGTCATGGTTATAAATTCCTTCTTTTTTATTGCAAACCCTTTTTAACTATTGAATCTTTTTTACCATTTTGTACACCACTTCACCTGAGTTTGTTGTGATTTCAAATAAATGATGTAAAGCATTTTTCCCCCTTCCCCACAATTATTCCACTTCTTTTAGGTTAGTGTTCATATTGTATGATGCATGGGTAGAGGATTCATAATGGTTATTGACAGACAAACGTGGACAGTTCTTTGTACAGTGTAATTATCTTGAATATGATTACCTCGACATGGACAAAGAAGCAGCAGGTCTGTCTGGATGAGCAATTCTAACAGTCACAGGACTTTGTAACTTTGGTCTTCCTCCAACTGTAACCATTGTCTGCTTATGATTCCACTTCTGCCATTGGCTGGATACAACATTCAATGGTTGTGGATGCCTCTTAACATCAACAGGATGACCAGTGGTGTGTCTAGGTACATGCTTTCGACTGAATCCCAACCCCTTTTCTGAAGATGGACTGCTTACAAGAACATTTTGCAATGAGCTACTGTATAAGGAAAAGTTGGAAAGAACACTGTACAGTTACCACTATGCAGCAGTATAGTGTCAATTCCATTGAACTTGAGTCTCGAGCTCTGGTCATGCAATATCATCGTACGACGAATAACTATCAGTGAATGAAAATTATAAATATGGTTTTCAAGACTGATGAAAAGTTATGCCACCATCTTCCTACCTTACTGTATCTCTCTTATTACATTTTAAATAAATAAAAATTGTTGCTAGATATAACTACACTACATTTGAAATTATTAAACTAGGTTGGGGAATTGATAAATACCCATCGTAACTAAAAGATCTGCTTTATTGGCTCCAATTATAGCAGGCTATAGCTAGGAAAGTTTTGTGATTACGTAATCGACCTGCCACAGTCATTTTGAAGTCTCTTTATACAAAGAAACATAATGCAAAAACCACCAACCAGCACAATAAAAACTTACTTTTTTTCTCCAACAATACCAGGCGAATTGATTGGTGATATGAAGTTGGTTGGGCTTCCAGCAATAGCCGACAAACTCATCGTGTCCCATAATCCAACCTGTGATTTATCATGAAACGGTGAGGATGTCTGCGGGCCACTCGGAGAGATGTTTTGATCGGATCCATAACCACCTTTCAGTTTATGAAACATACTAGCCCTTGTAGGTTTAGCATTTCTCTTTTGTCCTGCAAAAGGCATCAACTCACTAGTGAGAGGTGTATTGATTGCTGTAGGGTGTAAGGGCTGTCTAGATAAGCCCCAACGATTTACGCCAAAGAAATTTGGAGTTTTTGGTGACTTGGAATCTACACCGATGCTACTAAGGTCATTGGAGTTGGGTGGTTTCCTATACATCTCAAAACCCTTGGCTGTTCTTTCTCCATACATAGGCCTTTCTTCGAAATCAAATTCCTTAGCTCTTTCTTGATGGTATTTGATGTCTCTTCTGCTGTCAAAGCCTACAAAAGCATTAGTAGGATTTTGACGAAAATATCTATCTGGTGTAGGCCTAACCTTTGATTCAATTCTTAGAGACGTGCCCAAATCAGTTTTGTGAGCAGATGCAGGTTTTCGTTGGACAACTTCATACTGAGCATCACTTCCACCAAAATAGCCTAACTTGCCTGGCTCATATGTAAAATCCTCTTCATCTGAATCGTCTACTATCAAATCTTGCTTTCTATCATGAACGTCACTCAACTCGAGTAATTTATTTCTACGAATCACGAAAAGAATTAATGTATGCAGCACTGTATAGAGAGCAGTTAACACTAGGCTTGAAAGTAAAGCTCGGGTTAACGTTAATGTCAATATAAAGAACACGACTGTAACTAATCTAACTTTAACCGGCACGTCTGGGTTTTTGTTAATGAATTCATTCAAAGCTTCCATTCTTTTCCTTGAAATTCCATTCGAATAGAGCACCAGACATAATAACTCAGGAACTAAGTAGCTTTCATTGTACAGTTATTCAAAAGGTGAAAGGCTCAACTAACGGCTTGACAATGACGATTAACGTGCACATGTCCATTAGGTTCGATCATCGTACTAAGCTTTAGAAATGCCGCGGTTCACATATTATGCAGGCCTGATCGGAAGACCGGTGTAATACTAAAGTTAGTCTTCCAGGCCTAGGCCTGGTGGATAGTGTCCTGGCTAGGACAGTTCGAACAGACTTCCTCACATGTGACTACAACGGTTGAATAAAATCTGCCCGTATTGAATTCTGATACACATATTAATTGATACACATTTTATGTGATACACATATTAATTGATACACATATTAATTGATACACATATTAATTGAAGGAATACTGATATTTTTTTAGGCAACGTTTGGTTGAAGATAGGATGTTTATCTTGTGTAAGCCCCAGTGGCTCTCTGCCACCTATTATCAAACAACATGCATAATATGTTTTGAGTGGATGGCGGTCACGATGGGCCACAGGGACTCGGTCCCAAGGCCAACAGGTTAACTGTATAGGCCATCAGCTGAAGGTCGAAATTCGCTTGTTTCGTTCCAGCAACTGCGGGACTAAAATTTCTCCACAGCATTGAATACATAAATTAATGAAGATTAATGATCCAAAAGTTCTCCATGTGCTTTCCTGCAGTTTTTTTACAATGTCGCTCGAAAGATCGAACTATATTTTTTATTGCGTATGTTAGAAAACCTGCCGTATTACGTTCAAAAGTTGTGCGCCAGTGAGATATCTGTATCATGTGATATGAATTGTCCAATGAGCCATGAGTTCTGAGTGCAATCTTTGTAGAAAACAACAAACATGGCGTCTCCCACGGGCGCTAGTCTGTTCCGATACACGAAAATCTACAGTGCTTAATGCACATTGATTCTGTAAAATTTGAAGCAGTCAAGGCACTGACGAATAAACGATGGACTAAAGTTACTTTCTGTGCCAAAGATTGTCTTAATCTCAGCGGCAGAGACAGTGACATCGCCGAAATAATCCAATACATTGGGTTACTCGATGACCTACTACGATCAAGCGTGTGTTCAACAGCATAGTATGATGGGGTTCCACGATACGTGTTACATGCGGTTCATTAATGATAGCAAGCGCATAATTGCTGCAAGAAAACG
>JAIPMN010000915.1:0-15187 GCA_020650975.1 Apostichopus californicus | reverse complement strand
TATATACTGTATATATATATATTTATATATACATATATTTATATATACATATAGATATGTATGTATATAGACATATGTATGAATTTATATATAGATGTATCTATAGCCATATATACTTAAAACAGTAATGAGTTGCTCCATTCATAAAAGTGAAAAAACTTCCATCCTCCACCAGGATTCTATACCGGGCCTCCAGCTTTATATGCGGACACCCTAACAAACTAGCCTATGGACGCTAATTGAATGTCCAAAAGGTTGGAAACCATGGTTAGGAAGGTCGTAATTCAACTGTAGACTTTTGTCACCTAGGTATCAAACAAAGCTACAGAAGTACTGTATTGGTGACATATTTTGCACTTTCTAGATCAATGATGATGCTAACCAACTCAAATTTATTTGTGAATCCAGAGCACCCATGCGAGAATCCTAGCCGAGGTATAGGGTCTAAGTTTTTCTTTTACTCCATTAATACAACTGAAGAAGGGCGGTTTGCCCGAAATAATTGTATATCTTTTTCTGTAAACATTACAGTTGGCATGAATTTATCCGTTTTTTTTCCTTCAATTTTGGCTGTTCTTGTATCTTTATCATAGTAATGTCATCTATATACATGTACATATAGAACGATAGTTCAGAACATGCTGAAACATTGTCACTTCAACTGAGCCTTTTGGCATTTCAAACTGTGCACTTGAGCTACATCTAAATTCCTCCTTTAAATGCTATAAATAATTAAATCCATTAGGGAATCTCTCATGGAGATGTACTTTTAATCAATGGAGAAATAATTCCTCATGTGTCACTTAAGAATGATCTGCGGACAGTCATGTCGGCTATCTGGTTTGGAAGGTGTGATGATACATCCTGACAACGGCTGACAACGTATGAACGACCTGTTATATGAATGATGATGTAGGTATAAAATGTGTCACAACCTTTTCTATTTCTTAGCCCACAAGTACTGTTTATCTGACCTGAAAATTCCATTTTTGTGCCACTGTGGGAATATAACAGTTATACAGATATTTAGATTAGGCTGGGAAATGGAATTTAAAACTAGGAAAAGAAAAAAAAAAGACCCAACAAACATAGCATCAGTAACAATGATTTTTCTTCATTAATATGGTTCAAGTAATTATTGTTTGTGCTATATTTTTGATATAGTTTGTGCTATAAAATGTCACAACACCACTACATTGCACTGCGATACTGCTATGAGGTCATTGCTATCTTCCTTCCTCCCTCCCTCAAACCGGTGCTGTGGTTGACTGGCATTTGAAGCAATAAGACTTAGCAATTGGTAGGTTTGGGGTTTGATGCCCCGTCGGGTCATAGTAAGGTGGGTTTTTCATCCAAGAGCAATCTACGGTTTTCCCATCTGAAAAGATTTTCTAAATTGAAAATAAAAATAAATAAAAAATTGTTAGCAAACTGCTACCCACTAAAGTGCCTGTGTAAGAGAATGTGGTAAAAGTAATCTTCTTTAGAGGCTGAATGACAAGTAACAGTACCTACAAGGGACAAATACAAACACAGAATACACACATGTTAATGAGCAGGGTGAACACAATAGAGGATGGAGAGAAAGAACAATAAGGGGAAGAGGAGAGGTAGAAGAGAAACTGTAAAGGGACTAAGAGAGGATTAAGGGAAGAGGGTTGGGGATTAAACTGTAGAAGGACAAAGACCGGAAAGTGGAGAAAAAAGGTGGAAGAGAGCTAGGAGAAGAGGGGTGACAGGGGGAAAACAAGGGGGGGGGGAGTGGGGGAGCAGAAGAAGGTTCGTCATGTCCTTCCTGAATGTTGAGCCCATGAGGTTGAATGGTGCAAAGGCGTTGCATCCACAGTCGCTCTCTGCTGAGTCGTACTAGATCAGGACGGCTACCTAAGGATTCAATCCCCTGTAGGGACATGTCATTAATGGTATGGTTGGGAAGGTTAAAATGTTCTCCAAACGGGATCACAGTCTACATGGTGGTGTTGACTGTGGATCTGTGACCATATAACCTTTCTTGAGGGTGTTTTAGGTTTCACCAACATACTGGATGCCAAAAACTTGACAATAGATCAGATAGATGACATTAGAGGTTGTGCAAGTGATGTGACCCTTAGTCTTGTGTGTGAGTTGCATGCTGTGGCTGGTGATGGAATTGGATTCAACAATGTGGTGGCTGCAGACGATGCATCTCGAAGTAGGATCACATTTGAAAGTACCATGCTGAATGGGTCTAGATTTAGAAGCACAAGGTTGTGGACGTCGGCAGGCAATGATGGTTTTTTCAGGGACGACTCGTTGGAGTCTATCTGAAGTTAGGAGAAATGTTGTGGTTGTTAGTTGTGATTTGCTGAAGAGGAGGAAGATTTGGGTGGGAAGTAACAACCAGTTTGGTTGAAAAGATTCCAAATTTGAGTTCAAATGTTGAATTGGAAGCCACTCGATATAAAAGTTGAAAACAATCGAAATTTGAGTTAAAATGTTGAATTGAATGCCACCCGACCTGAAAGTACATAATCCATCAGCCCTTGCGGGTTTCTCCCACATTTTTTGTCGCTTCAGCGTCGTAAGAAAAAATGCTGATTATTACTATTGTTATGTTTTTCCAATTCTAGAAATCTCTACATGCATGTAGACAGTTTGGAACCTGACCATGCTACCCTCATTATGTTTAGGCTCAGAGACATCATACAGATTCTGAGTTTTTGCCGTTTTGATGTACAAAAGGAATGGAATAAATTGCAGTTGAAAATCTCCTACTGACAAGGTTGGGGATTTGTTCCTCTCCATTCCTAGTTATTGTAGCTGCAAACTGCAAGATTGGAAGGGGAATTAGGGACAAAAAAATATACTTACGGTGAAAGAGAGTCAGACAATCACATTT
Organism: Apostichopus californicus; assembly: GCA_020650975.1. Classification (NCBI taxonomy): domain Eukaryota; kingdom Metazoa; phylum Echinodermata; class Holothuroidea; order Aspidochirotida; family Stichopodidae; genus Apostichopus; species Apostichopus californicus. The sequence goes on along the minus strand of JAIPMN010000915.1, from coordinate 12,309 downwards.
CCGATGTGTGAACATGAAAATGCATCATCCACAGAAGAATCTTGAATACTTCAAACACAATTACGGGATGTTTATCTATCTTATCCATGCTCTAAATACTTACAGATGTTTTCTGACCCCATAAAATTTAAAGGGCCTCACACATGTGTACAAAATGGCAGCGATGAACTACGTCATAGAATAATATGCATATTCAACACCTACGTCACCGAATAACGCTCTTATTAAAGAAGACGCATAACATCAAATGTGATTGGCATTATACATGTTACATAATTAACGTCCTTGATCAATGATAGTTTTTGCAGACTGCTTATAAAATTATTTGGGAGGCTGCAGGGTTTAATGTAGGCTTAGCTGTAGGTACATCTGAAGGGTCAAAAGTTTCCTTCCTACAAGTCTGTGAAGATGTTCTGGGTCAGAGACATAGGGGGTGAGGAGAGGTGGGGGGGCGGATGGGGAGAATGGGGATGAGAAGTGGCACAAAAATGAAAGAAAACATGTCTATCAATAGAGGGTAGCAGTCAATAGTGATGGTATTGTAAGTTTTTCTTTGATAAAGTGCTTATAATCTAGTATTCCGAAAGCCCTTATTAAGACCAGATAAACAATTAAGACAAGATAGGTGTTTCAAAGTAATATTTCACCTTGCAATACACTATCTATTGAAACTGCTGAATGAATGAATGAATGAATGAATGAAATTATGAATGGATGGAAAGATGGAGGGACGGACAGATGTATGCATGAATGAAGGATGAATGAATGAATGAAGGATGAATGTATGTATGAATGATTGAATGATTGAATGAATGAATGAATGAATGAAAATCAATATGATTTCATCTAATGAATGATGGATATGGCTCTGTAGAAAAGCCAGGTTCAAACCACTGTAAAAACATGAAGAAGAAAGAAAAAGCGATTTAAAACTGTCATCTCAATAAGCAGGACATATCATGACCTTTAAATAAACAATCTAGGAAAACACCTATATTGGAATGAACAACAGCTGAGAGTAAGATAATGTTTAAATGAATGAATAAGAAAGGAAGTATGCAGCAAGCTTTTGAAGAGATACCAAAGAAGTGTTTAATAAGATATCAAAGCAGCTCCAAAGAATTAATTGAATGACGCTGGGAACCACATAAATTGGCGAGAAAGATGGCAGCATGCATGGTCACACAATATATTAACTTTAATGAACTGTACAGAAGGACTTGAAGAATTCCATAAAAGGAAATGGAAAGTGACATTTGATAAACAGCAAGAAATTTGGCAACATGACCAAGATTCCAATTTGTAAGATACCTTGTTCAAGCAGCTTTTCGTCTTTGGTTTGTAGTTTTAGCAAAAAGTTTAACTCAAAATAAGATTGTATTGACCAAACTATTGATACTCACCTTATAATTTGTGTGAAATGAAGTGTTTTGAGCAAGTAATTATTTTCGGTTTGAATCTCAACGTGTCATTGCCCGGCCACTCTTCACATAAGTGTTAATCATGTGTAAATTTCAAATAAGAACACTTTTCCAATTCACTTCAGTATTTGAGATAAATGTTGCCTCAATCAAGTCATGGGATATAGAAGACTTTGAAATGAGTTGAGAGAAAAGGGGCTTCAGTGTGTATTTCGATGTGCGCTTCATGCCACAAATGTAAGAGTTTGTAGGAATCTTCATCTATGGAAGATCACAAGCTGCTAGCATATTTTGTTACTACAATTGAATTAAATAGTTTTTTGTAGTTAAACAAGAGTTTGCTCGATCACTTACTCTGTGAGATGGAGAGAGAGAGAGACCCCAGAGATTCTAGAAGGGATTTGGAAGAGAATCTTTAGTTACAAGAAGTTACAAGAATAACACACTCGTCAATGTCGATCTGTTTTATGTTCGTAAGACACATCCTTTCATTTCTTCGTGTCTTATATTTTATATCCATGATGAGTCGATCACCATGCACAGGAGAGATTATGACATAAAGGCCTTGAAATTATGTAGATGCTGAAGATAGATTTTTTTACAACAACAAGAAAAAATGAAAGAAGATAAAAAAAAAACACAAAAAAGTCACCAAAAGAGAAAGGTGATGCATGTAATAAATATTGCTAAGGGATGGCAAGATAACTATTAATGACTACCTTAACGGAAGAGACATAACGATCATACTTGTCTGCACAAATATCTTGAAAATGTCTTTTATCTCAAATGCAGAGAATAAAGAAGGTTAATACCATGTCAGTAGTTACCAGAGACGGTAAATCACTCCAGACTCATATCTCTTAATTTAAGTAATTGGTTGTGTTTTATTTCTAAAATTACACAATTGTTGCCTCTATTCAAGTGACTATATACAACACAATCATTCATACTGTTGTAAGATAAACATGCAGTCCTCAGTCACTGACCTGTGGGTGGGGGTTGGGGGGGGTGCACATACCTCCTTCAACCTCAAAGAAAAATGAAAAAGTAGTTATAAGCCCAAACCTGCAACTTTAAACCTAATTAGGGACCTAATTTATAGTCTTAAAGAAGCCTCAGATTTGGACAAAATGTTTATCTTTGTTTTTTTTCAATGTTTATGTTTATCTTCCTGGGGTGGGGAGGAGGGGAGCAACTCCCTTGGGTCTGCCCTGGCAAAGCTGAATTTCCTACACTTTGTTGTATCGTTGTTGTTTATTCAAGTGGAAAATAACTATATTATAAATATCTTCTTACCCAAAGTTGAAAATTTACTCTGATATTGACAGCGTTCATAGTTAACAACTTGCAGTAATGATTGAAGTATATGCACATGATATCAAAGGACATCAGGGAGGGGGAGGAGGACAAATTCCAAATTTCTCTGACTTCTAAAGGGCATGAACCTAGATGAATGGGGAGGGAATGAGGGATGTAGTTGATTAAATGCAACTCCACTGACATTAACCATGCAGTTTTAAGCCAAGCACTTCTAATACTATAAATTTAAACTAACGTGTAGGCACATGCAGGAGGTCATTTGTAACCTATATAACAGTTATAACACATGGCAAATGGATACATTTATACCATTTTGTTGTCATAAATGCTATCGTCACTGAAAGTGAAACTAGACAATGATAATTGACTTTAACACCTTTTAAGGAAAGAGGAACCACATGTAAAGTGGGAATCATACTGTAAAACTAAATTCACAACATGAGTGTTTATTTTAGAAATACATGTGATTATGTATAACCTACCATGTTGGGATTTCCCCTAGTGTAATGCACGATCATTGCATCCTCCTTGGAAGTAGTAAAAAAGAATTTTGAGCAGATAAACCAGATTGGAATAGTAGTTTGGAAACTTCTACCTATTCGCATGTACGAGCATGCATATATAGCTATCAATTTGGAGCAAATATTGATGAACCTTTTAAAAACTGGTTTCCTGATAGGGTAATTCATAGTGATGTCATCAATTGCTTGGACACAACATATCTGAAGAAACTCTTTATTTCCAGCCTTGGCATTGCCATATATGATTCGGGCAGGTACCCGCCGCACCATTCTGACAGTTTCTTGCTCATTTAGATTACAAATGAACATTTTCTTTGGTAGTTTATATAGTATCATTGTGTCCACTACTATTTTTCAACACTGAACATTCAAACAGTTTACTGTTTGAGGTTATATATATCATGTGGACAATATCTATATGACAACCAATTCAGCAATGTACAGTAATATTATTTGTTGTCAGTTTCACTTGGGGATGACCAGTGGAAACAGAAAAATGTGCTTAATAGTTTCATGTAAAACCAAAGTGAATATATATATTTGCCCCCTCCCATCCCATCCACAAGAAAAATGAAGCTCGAACCAATACTAGCTCAAAGTGCAGTTATATATATATATATATCTATATCTATATGTATGTTCATACTATTTATCTATATATACATATATATATATATCTATTTGTATATCTTTATATATATCTAAATATATATATATATTTATCTATATATATACATACATATATTTGAAATTGTAATGAGTCGGAAAGTCCTTACTCTAGAGATCAATCATCATGCTAACCAACTCGAAATCAATTGTTGATCCTCAGGCCGGATCTCGAAAGTGATACTTTGAGCAGACTCTCTATAGATACTTATATACACATTTCTGTAGAACTTTGTCTGTTTTGAATAGCAAGGTGCTGTTCTAGCTTTCACTTTATTCCTTCTTGCCGAAATATTCATAGTAATTAACCATTTAATTACATGGGATACCGTAGACGTGGTAATTTTGAGGTCATGGGTGTATTAATAAAGGCATTTTTCAATGTGTATCAATTCCTTAGTGCAAGTCCCTGTGCAACACTGGAGCTGCTTGCAAGCATGTCATCTGTTAGCATATATGCATGTTACACAAGACAAAAATGTATTCCAATGTGATAACATTTATAACATTTATAACTCATTATGTTTTACTGCTGATTTTAAGTGGTTCTAGTGGTATTTGACAAACAAAGTTGTTTCCTCTTAAAGTCTTCAAGTCTCTGCTCAGGAAAATTCTTAACCCAACGGCGGAGTGTATAGCCTAGTGGTTAACGCCGGCGTCTCCCAGTCATGAGATCCCCGGTTCGATTCCCCGCCGACAGCAATGTGTGTCGTCTGGCAAGGGTGTTGTTCAATAACAACTTCCCGACATGGACGTTAAATGGATGTGTGCCGAGAGATTGGCTTCGGTCAGCTTGCGAGTCTATAAGCCTCCATGGCTTCTTTCGCGAGTTCCTGCTTGCGGGAAGATCACATATACATACATACATACATACAATGGGACTTGAGGTTCAAAGATCCAAAAGTCCAAAGTCCCCATTGAAAAGTGCTACACCAAAACAACCCTCCTTTTACCATAGCAATTCTCACAAACATGCATTGATCACTTTCCTTCAGGCTGCATTACAAAGGGCATATTATGTAATTTAAATTGATATAAAACGAAAGTTCATTTGTCAATTCGTTCCATTGGTCCTGACCAACTGAAACCCTTCTTAAGAAAAGCATCAGATTGTCATGTCCGCTTGGCTAGAGATTTAGGCTACGTTGTATGTAAAAATCCTTACGGGATGCACACAATACTGGGATACAATTGAATACCGAAGCCTTTTATTTCTTTGCACTTTTAAAAGCATTATTTTGCTGAATGCATCATTCCAATTGTTGAATCAATTTTGGGTGAATTTGTGAATCATAAATACAGGGTTTGACATAAGCCTCAAAAACGGCATGGCAAAATTGCCATTGGTAGGTTCCATTGGTGAAGGGCATCATGGTAAATGGGAAGGGCATGACGGCAAAAATGAATGTGAGGAAGAGCACTGACAGCATTTGAGGAGCAGTAAAAATATCTCATCATACCATTTCATAATGGATTCAGTGAACATACAATTATCAGACAGAAATTGTTATTTTTCCAGACTGAAAGTTTTATTACAATTTATTTACAGTGTTATGGACACTTTAAACAGTTTTGTTTACAAATCATGTGTACAGAGAGTGTACAGTGAGCCATGGTACATTACTAGTTCTTAAGAGAACAAGATGCCGATGGCTTTGATCTCCAAGTGGCCGATGGCTTTGATCTCCAAGCTGCCGATGGCTTTGATCTCCAAGCTGCAGTTGGCTTGGACATCCAAGATGCCGATGGCTTGGACATCCAAGATGTCGATGGCTTGGACATCCAAGCTGCTGATGGCTTGGATCTCCAAGTGGCCGATGGCTTGGACATCCAAGCTGCCGATGGCTTTCATCTCCAAGTGGCCGATGGCTTGGACATCCAAGCTGCAGATGGCTTGGATCTCCAAGCTGCTGTTGCCAACCATCTGTTAACTGCTGGCTCAGAGTTCTCATCATTGTAATATTAATGCCCTGTCACCATATTCGTTATTTTAACCATTAATGCTCCTATGGTTGATATTCTGTTTACAGTGCAGTGCAAAGCAACTTTTTCCTGCATATAATTATAACTCCACAAATGAGAGTCACTTAAGTGCATCCGTAAGGGATGTGCTCAGGAATATTAGAGTGCCAGGCAGATTTGTGCGGTAGTATAATCCACGTCCTGTGGGAGGGGTCTAAGGAGAGTGGTAGCTTGATTTTTGTAACATTATGGCTTCTGTAGTAGGTATGTGTGCGAGTAAGCCTATTCAGTACCTCACTGCAACTGCTACTCGATTAGTGACTTCACACATTTCCCAATTATCTATTCTTGTCCTTTTTAAATGCCAATTGGTGAGCAAAAATAGTCACTAAATCTCCATCTACACTGCCTAAAGCAAAGTGATCTTTTCCGCAAGAAAATTCTAAGGTTGACAAAGCATCTATATCTCCCCCTCGTAACCTTTGTCTAGCAAAATACTTTGCAATAAATCGTGGCAGCAAATGACACAAACTTTCTCAAAACTTCTTAAATGTTTGTATAGTTTGCGATTTATGACTGATGGCATGTAGAAATACCTCATAAAATATTTTAGGTGATAAGCCGACTAAGTGTATTGGTATTCTGACACGAAACATTTTTTCTTCGCGTTTTTGTGTTAACGAACCTAATACAATCCTATCGTTGTTAGTGTATGGCACAGTGAAAGCCTACCCAAATTGGCAGTTCCATGCTTTGTCAACGAAATTTTTTTTTTTTCCAAATTTTTGTGGATTTGATTTTCTGCATATAATCTCTAAAGGGGTATAGTGTCATTACCTCATGGATTTAATACCCCAAAACTTGGAATAAAGTTGTTACAACTTCTTAAAAAGTTTTGTATACTTTAGTAATTTAGGGCTCATGCATATATTTTAAGTTCAGATGGAGATTTCCATATGTTTATTGTTAGGCCTAGTGGTCAACTTGAGCCACTAGTACTATGTTTGACTATCTAGGGGTTGCCTGCGCATCAAAGCCTTCATGATATTGATGTTCAACAAACTTCTTTTAATTGGTTCAGGAATTAATATTTAACACATATACATATGAATGCTGTTAAAACACATGATGTACTTTGTAAGCTCAACCAATTCCCTATGATAAATGGTATTAATATTAGATATTAAATGATGTCTTCACTGTATGTTTACAAGTGAAGGGAATGCCCTGTGAAGTTTGTGAACAACCTCCGTACACAGTTAATGGGATTTTACTGTGTGATATTTGACTCACAAACAGTTAACTCAATGGAGAAGTCCAAATTGACTTACTGTGTGAAAATATAAAGATTGTCGGAGAGCAAGGTTCTTGTGAAGAATGAATCAAACAAAATCTCCCCAAGATTGTTGGGTTCTTCTATAGTGTAACTTCTAAAGTGAACTACTCAGAATGTGCTTAATGAAAGATGGGGCTCCGACGGCAAAATAAAAAGGGCATGCCGACAACCTTTGCCGTCGGCTGGGTATATTTTTCAGGGGCACCTCAGCAAACATCGAGGCCATGACAGCTTTCTGTCGTGGATGCCGTCGGTTATGTCAAGCCCAGCTGTAAATATGTATATCGTTTTAGAAAAAGGAAACAAGTTTTCATAGGCCTAGCTCTCCGGTTTAGTGTAAGTGTCCAAGGCCAGTTCCATTTTCCACTAATAGGGGTGAATTAAATATACAAGCTGCCTGAAACTAAGTAATAATATTGATAAACAGTGTTGCGACAAAACTTTATCTACTTCTATGGGTTAAACATATTTTTAGTCTTGCTTGCTTCTGTTTTGATTCAGTTTAGCTTAAGAACAAAATATAATGATTCAAAGAATTGCATTTTGTGAGCCCACTTTAAAAATGGAACAGCCACCCATACTGGGCCCACAGACATGTCGGTAAAGCTGTATGAGTCATGTAACTGCTCATATGGGTTGTAATCATTAAGACATTTTAGTGTACATTTTTAGCGAGAAAGGAATTGATATATGTGAAACAAACAGTTTACTCAAGAACTTATCATATTGCATTTAAAGGGGAGCTATTCATCAGACATAGATGATTCTTGTTTCTGTGACCTAATGTCTAACATTTCTGCATAATTTTCTGTGTTCATTTACCAAATTGTGTTCCCCTTTATTACTCTCCTTAATATGAAAATATTCTTCTCCTTTATTGTGTTAGAAAAATCTTGTCAAAGCATTGATGTGTCCCTAACATGACATATTATAGCACATGTCATCATACATTTAAAAAAATGTGTGCCATTTGGTTACCCTCTTGAATATCAGTTCCCTCTTGTCTCTGATAGCATCTAGAGTCATAAACTATTCTGTACTTGAACTGATCATGCTGCTTATTGTGCTTTACTACAGTGTTTATACAGTGTTTGTAAATGCTATTAGGGGCCGATGAATACTAACTTGAGCAGAATGTGCTTGAACTTGTTTTTTTCCTTTCAGTAAAGGCATTTTATAATATAATTCCTTTGCAATGCAGTATCAGCTATGAAGTTTATTCTTGTTTTCGTCATGTACTAGCTTGCCTTTCATTTTGTAATACTTCGGTCTTGATGCATAGAGTCAGAAATGCAAGGGTTCATTTTCCTATCAGTACTGGCATTATATATATATATCTTCTGTTACAATTGCAAAAAGGCCATATTTGTTATATTTGTCTTTACATCCATTACCAACATTCATAATTTAAATTACTCTCATTATGATTGCAAAAGGCAGTAGATGGGGTTTTACAGACTTTCTATCAGTACCACCATTTTGTAATATACTTCAATACGATACACAGAGGCAGTACAGAAAATGTCTTTTTTGTTTTTACATCAGTGCTGAAATTATGGATAGATTTACTTTACTTGCTCCCATCCCTGTCTCTTCACAACATTATAACTTTCTCTCTGTAACATTTCTTAAGTGAACTATAATTGTTAAGCCTTATGAAGTGTTTATACCCTTAGTGCTGTTCACTACATAATGAATGAGCCTCCTCAGCTTTGTAAAGTACCTCTGTTACAATTGATTCACAGAGGCAGTTTGATCTACAAAATGAACTACCTGTTGCTCTCTCCCCTGTGGCACCTATGGCACTTTGTTATACCCTACCATTACACAGCACAGAGGCAGTTTAACATTAGTTGCAATTTTTCTTTTTTTTTCTTTTCTTCCAGTACTGGCATTTCGTGATACATTTCCGTTACGATGCACAGAGGCAGTATGAGTTACGAAGCGAGACGGAAGCAGAGTGCAATGCATGGATGGATGCAATTCAACATTCCAAGTAAGTTCAATTTACGTACATAAATTATAGAGGGAATTTACTTCACTCCACACTTAGCTGGCTCACCTGATATCTCACCTAACCATGAAAAGTGGGTGACATATTAGCACTTTCCCCCTGCCATTACCCCAGTTCTAGGTCACCCCCACCCCATACTTTCTCTCCCTCCTATAGTGCACAAAGGCTGTCTGACTAGATAGAAAACAAAGCAAATTTGGTCTAGGCCAATAAATGTAGAAACAGCTGTTACACAGCATCAAAGTAGGTACATAATGGAACAGGTTGCATTTTCATTGAACTCTTTAACATTTTTAGCCTTAGGTGATAACTTTTGAAGTATGAAAGACTCATCACTCAATGTTTCTCAAGTATGTAGGCTACCAGATCAACAGTAATTAGACACAATACAAACATTATTTTGATAAAAGTCTTAGCTCTAAAGTCTTCAGATAACATGTCTTACTCATCTTTTGATATTACGTATTTCATATGTAGTGAAAATATCATTTTCAGGTAGATTTATTAAAGTTTTTATAAACTGAGGGTAAAATATTGACAATAGAACTGGAATAAGAATTGATTAATTTGGTCCTTAAGTAATCAAGCTTCTTTTATAAAATATCGCTATTGATCATTTACTAATTTATGCATCGTTAAACATATCTCTGTAGCTAGCTTTAGTGGTAGGAATAAACCCCTGTGACTACATGCAAGTTCAAAGTCTTCCCCTAATGCTCTTTAATACATTATTTGATATTTGTGACATATGTTCAATGTCCGCCAAAATATTGATTGCAAAATAAAGTCGTATTTGAGTGTTTAATGTTCTCCATCATAAAAAAAAAACAGTTTTGTGATGAATAGTTGGAGAGAAAATATATCAGATGTTTCAAAATCGAGTCAATCGTTATATTTAGAAATATTTGGAAGGTGTGACGTACATAGCTTGCAAGTTCAAAGCTGTGCCACCTCCCATGCAGTTATATGTACAGTATGTTCTGTTCGATCCCGGAATGGGATCCTTTTGAAAGGGAAACGGCCGAGAGATTGAAAGAGGAACAATTTGTTATAAATTTAGAAAATTGTTTTCATTTGGTGGTAGAGAACAGATGTCTGAGATGGGAGTTCCTGTTGAGTTATCTGTATTTTCACTGAGACGTAATGTAAGAGCCTTACCATTAAAAAATGAGAGACCAGAGGTGTAGAGGGGATTAACTTTACCGTTGTGAACTACCATACTTTTTGAATGAAGTGAAGCCCCAATATTACTAGTTTAACAACTGATCCCTGCACACAGACATACTCATCACTGCACATAAAGACTCTTTGCTGATGAAGATTGGCGCTTGTTTAGGTCACACATGAAACTTATTTCAATACTTGTGATCGGATGATTCAAATGTACAGTTTTAGTCTTGAACACATACCGACTCCCAGTCGGGAAAATGCTGCATTTTGAGTTTTTACACTGGTAAAAATCTATGTTAGTCATAAGTATAGTCTTAAGCAGACACGCACTGTCTGATTATCCAAACATTCCACAGTTTCAGACAGCAGAGTGGAGTCGATCAGGTCACTTTCTGACTGGATCAGTGTGTGGCAGGCTGAATAGTGACCGGTTATAACATTTCTGAAATCACCAGCAAACCACAAGGCTTCTGTTTCTTTATGAATGCAATTTCTAGTTGTATCATACTCTTCCTCTTCCAACGCCACTATCCACAAATTTCCACAGCTAAAGACATTCAATTCAAGTCATTTCACTTTCTTACGGGATCAGTGTGTGGCAGGCTGAATAGTGACTGGTTATATCATTTCTGGAATCACCAACAAACCACAAGGCTTGTGTTTTTGTACAAATGCAGTTTCTAGTTGTAACATACTCTTCCCTTCCAACGCCACTATCCACAAATTTCCACAGCTACAGACATTCAAGATGAGTCATTTTCATATGGGATCAGTGTGTGGCAGGCTTAATAGTGTAAACAGTTTATAACATTTCTGGAATCACCAACGAACCACAAGGCTTGTGTTTCTTTACGAATGCAATTTCTGGTTGTAGCATACTCTTCCTTGTACAGGATCTCCATATAGTTAATTTGTGTACACAACCTTGAAGAGGTACCTGCAGAAAGCTTCAAAAGTAATTAATTGTACTACACAGTCTTCACTTCCTGCATGTTTATAATAGTTTGGATTAAAGAGAAACAGTCAAATATCATTCAATTAATTTCTCGATACTTAGCCCAAATTGTCCAAGAATATTCAAAGCATCAATGTACTTGGTGTAAATCCAATTGGTTAGACTGCATTTATATTGGAATAAATTGTTCACATTAGATATTTGTTAAAATACATTTTAGAGTAAAGAACAGAAGATAGTTAGGATTTTGGTTGTGTACAGTAAACTTCCTTTGTAACACCCAAGAGCAATTTTTAAAGTGAATTTCTTATTCTAGAAAGGTAAAAATTGGGTTTTGATTGAGAGAGAGATGTATTATAAAGCTCACATAAAAGGCTTCTGATCTTCATTGTGATGGGAGGCAGTGACAACTTCAGCTGATATGAACTTTCATGACATATTTGGCTTCAATATTTTTATAATGAAAAAGGAACAAGGTCCCCCAACCCCCTCCCCCCCCCCCAAAAAAAAGAAAGCCAAAAACACAGAAGTAAAGCATAGTACTATAGAGGCCCCATGCATGGACTTGCTCAGATTAAATTTGGTACATCAAACTTTTCTATGCAAACCATCTAGATCATTTTTACCTTGCCTTTACAAGAAAAATTTAAATTGTAACTTAAAACATTAAATTCTGTTTGAACAGTATTTGATAACTGAAATTCTTGATGTAGTGTGAAGATCCTTGTTGCCACTGAAGATGAAGCTAGAGGCCGGGCAACGTTTAAATTTGAAGCCTGTGTTAACATAGAATTGTCTCTCTTCAGGGATTTAAGCTAATAATGTATTGAATAAATATATTGAAAATATATTTTTCTAAAACTTTACAAAATAAGTTAACTAAAAAAAGTAAAATATGTGACGGAATTAAAGGTAGCTATTGATAACTAAGCAAATGTCAATCA
>JAIPMN010000914.1:0-17962 GCA_020650975.1 Apostichopus californicus | reverse complement strand
TCCCCTCTGTCCCCCCCATCTCACCCCCCCCCCTCCGCCGGCCTTTCTTGCTGAACATCTTAACACTTGCAACATGACAAATTGACACTTGAGAAGTACTTGAGAAGTTTTTGCTTGAACTTAATGAGCTTGAAGTAGGTCAATGTGTTTATTCAATGCAGATTAATAAATCCATCAGAACAATAATCATGGCATAGTGTACAGGTTTGTTCCTTTCCATACTGAAGGTTTCCAGAACTACCGAAGACTAGAGTGGAATTATTGGAAGTGCTGAAGACCACCTTGGTGTTATTTTTTACTATACTATACTATACTATACTATATTATACAACACCTAATTATATTCCGGCCATTTGATTGGTCAATTGCTCGTCGATTGCATGCAAAATCCGCTCTATTGCACTCTATGAAATAGAACCATGGGTTATACTTTTTTGATAGCACTTTTTTCAATGGTAAGAGAGCAGAGAAACCTGTCTGTTCAAAACAATCTGTTGCATGAGTGCATTTTACATCCAATTATATCCAAATTTGAAGGTGTTGTATAAAACAAATAATGATCGGTTTCCATTCGTGCAATAGTGCAAATATTTCATTCGTTGAAAGATGTAATTTGTTCCATTCAACTCGGCTGCGCCTCGTTGAATGGAACATTCCATCTTTCAACTCATGAAATATTTGCACTATTGCACTCATAACCATTCATTATTTGTATACTATACTATACTATACTATACTACAGTATACCATAACATGCAGTACAAATTACATACCTTACCATATTGTACCATACCAAACCATACAGTAACATAACATACCATAAGGGATGGGGTTTCCTCTCCCCTTTGGGAATTTTTAAAAAGTTAAGTGACAAAGATGCCAAATGGTGATTAACAATTTTTCACATTAATGCATTACAGTGGAATGCATGTAAGTGAAATTTGAATTAGAAGCTGTTTCTTATACAAATGATTAGAATACTTCTGTATATATTTGATAAATAGCAGATCTGATAGGAGGAAAAGGGGGGGGGGGCAAAGGGGAAATCTGGGGGAAATTTCCCCTTNNTTCATGAACCACCCCCCCCCACCCCATAGTGCCACCACTGGCAAATTATATTTTTTAGCCTGACAGTAGGTTAGGCCATTTACGTACATCTTTGTAATGTATCACGTATTGTGCACGTAATGTACTCTGAATAACATATACTTAGAAATCAAACATCGGGAAAAGAGCCACAGTCTTAACTTTGAGTCATAGTTGTACAAATACAAAAGGTTTCTCAAGTAAGGACATTTAATACCATGTATCCTGCTAGCACTGGTGAAGGCTATCAACTATGTACACTGGTGATGATGACAGTATATATACTGGATTGTGCTATCTTCTATAAGATCTTACAGCAAAATACAGAGCCATGTATAAACAGGATATGTTACAGACAAATGCTAGTTCGGCTTGGGAGTGGGGGAGGGGTGGGGTGTTAGGAATGGGTAGGGAGGGAGCAGGAGGAGTAGGAAAGTTTCCAATAAATATTCCTGTATGCAAACAAGTTAGAACTGTGTTTACATTTTTATTAGTGTCTACATTGGATAGAGTCACGGTTACGTACGATAAAGGAGGGGTAAAACTAAAACACATTAAGAACGGTGTCGCTGAGATATATTTTCAAAAATATTACAGAAGGAACAAACGTGTCCCACAGTGTTGTACTACAATGTCATTAGTATGGAGAAATGTGATGAAAGATGCGTCAAGTCAATACCAGAGAAACTGATGATGCAGGGAACTTAAAGAGAATGGGAGACTGCATCTACTTGGTGGCAGCATTCATAAACAAACTCTACCTTATATTTCAACGCGTACATTTCTATGTGTATATGTATTATGTATGTATCACCAGAATGATGCATCCAGGCATTAGTGCTTCCATACCAAACATGACTTTCAAGAGTGGCTTAAAGGGATTACTTCATTTCTCACTCACTGTACAATTTCTTCTTTTTTTTATCCTTCTCAGGCAGCAGGGGTCAATAATGTCCAAGGGCCTCTACTCTCCCCCCTTATTTTTTCCTCAGTATATTATGAAATCAAGAATACGTTATTCTTCTTCTCATTTTCTCCAGGGTCCCTCCATATTTTGCCAGGCCAACTAGTCGAATCTGTCCTCTGGGGCCGTAGCCCTCTTGACCCCCTCTAATTAGACTTGCATGCAGACCCCTTCCTCCCCCCCCCCCCCATGCAGCTCCCTTTGCCTTCCTGACTACGCTACTGAATGCTACTGACTCACTGCTGGCTTTGATGTTTATTTGGTACTTCACGATGATGATGATGCAACCAATCTGCTCAATCTGTGTCACTGTAATGTCATCATATTTAGGTTAATGATTGACTCCCAGTTTGTACAAAACCATGACTAACACAGCCGTCTCAATATTTAGCTTTCATAAACTTCCAAAGTTGTTATTTGCCCCTTCGGATAAATGCATACTACAGAATACATGAGCCAGTTCAAAGTTCACTAGCATGATGGATTATCATTATCAATACTTTTATTTACATTGACGGAACTCTTCTGCAAAACAATAACACCCAAGTTTGTTTATTATTTCTTTCTATCTCTCTTTCTTCGTACAGATAAAAAGCCGTACATTTATATGAAGTGTAAAATACAAGGTTGTGCTGACTCACTCTTACAGTTGAATTCCATCACGAACATAAACTTGTCTTTTAGCTTTCTCAACCACGGGGCTTCCCAAACTAGCAAATATGCTTATATAGCTCTTCTAAAATGAAAATGAAGCATCAACAAAATATTTGCTCACCCACACCTTTTATGATTATAACTTTAGTTTAGGAACTAGAAGGCAGACAATGTTCAAATTTCAGCAACCATTCCAATTGACACACCCATCACATTGGCAAGAGTATAGTGTTAAGTTATAATAGACATTTTGAAAACATACCATGACAACACAATTATTATTATTGTTGATGTACTATCTTTAGGAACATTGCTATTGGCATCACTGAAAACAAGTAATAACCAGAAATAACAATAAAATATCTTTGTATGAAGCTTGTAATAAGTGTTTAAGGTTTTTCCTTTTTTCCCTGTTTTTTTTTTGGGGTGGGGTGGTAGTGGGGGATGGGGAAAGGAGAATTAAATTAGTTATAGTTATTAATACCCTATTTCGATGTTGGCCTTGTTGACTTTAGATGACCTTTGAACTCAACAAAAAGACTGAGTGCTAACAATACTTCAGCATTGGTCCATGTCACACATAGTAACGTCATCTACACTGCCCCAAAAACAAACTTTTACACCCTGTCTCCCTCCCTTCCCTCGTCCCTCCCCCTCCCCACCCCACCCCCAATCTAACGTCAGACAATTTTAAATTCTATGGCACATTTTCTTCAAGTTAGTGTCATACCAATTTGGTAAGCTTTCAACTTTAAGGCATTTTAAGTTCCAAATATTGAAATGCATCCACTAACCTTTAAATCAAGCAGAACCCACTGAATGGTCTTGTAGTTACAGCTTCTCCACCTTCAGTGTACCCATCCTCATCTTACAGTAGCAGCCTCTCTGAACTTCAAACACCAAATACAAAACAGAAAAAGACAAAAGAAACTTGACATTAAGAATCATTCACAGAAAGACATTCTGCCAAACATAACAGAAAACAATGACTTTTTTCACATTTGCTGATATTTATTGTGATATCTCAGTCAAACTTTGAAGATCACAGCAGTGAAAGATTGGGATGGGTTGCAAGGGGTAATTAGGTCAGGAAGTATGAGATGTGTGGCAATCGAAAAGAGCATCCCTTTTACCAGAAACTGTCCACCATAAAAACCACTTGGCAAAATAAAAATTGTTGTGGCGCTGTTGGTTTGAAACTGAAGTCGCTTAGTCATTGTGTAAATGGAATTACAATACAAAGAAATTAGCATAATTACAATACAAAGAAATTAGCATATTTCCCAATCTCATTGCATTGGATTTCTTTTTAAGAGTTTTTTTTATACTTGTACTATTTTCAAGTTAACGAGGAGGGTCTTGGTCGGGGAGGTATGGGGGGGGGGATGGTTTTTATGGAATATTAAAACAATGAACGCTAGTATCTGAGAGATTATGAGTTCAAACCTGACCAGCTAAACATGGTTTTCCATTTGAGGGGAATCTAAATTCTCGTATGAGTCACAAAATTTGTAAGCCAACGTGATGTATAAATAACTGTTTTACTAAAGCCATACACCTTTTTTTCATATTTTTTTTCATTAAAGCACAAAAAAGAGAAAATATGCTAGTATTTTCAGTTCAGTTAAACTTAAGTTCTTTGAAAACTTTGAATTTGAGAAAATTTCTAGTTTAATTTGTACAACATCCATGCAAAAAAACACCCAGAAAGTCAACAGACTTAGTGATTTCTTGCCAAATTTTGTATGTGGACATTCAACAGTAACACTGCAAAAAAAAAAGATTTTTTTTTTAAGGGTTGACCATTAAATGAAATCAAGTGATCAGCTAGGTTCTTGCACTAATGGGAGACCTCAGCATCTATTAGCTAAACGCTCTAAGTAATTACCTTGACATTGTTGAGACTTTGACCACTGTTGACTCAAATGACCTCTGAACTTCACAGAATAGGTTAAAGAATTCTTGTTCTCAAACCATAATGCATCTATGAGATATGATGTGTTTGAAAGATATTGAGAATGAGTCATTGCTCACTGTCGACCTCAAGAGCCCTTCGACTTCCACCACTTTCAATATGAGAATTTATAAACTTACCAAGTAGAACTTACTACTCAGCACTTTTGGTTTGGTTCTGGAACTACCATGTTTGCAAAATATTTACATTGTGCTCCCCATTAACCTTCAATGACTTTATGATTTCCACCAATTTCAGAAGTGTTGCTATACTCATAAAGGAAAATGCACACTTACAATAATGAAGTTCATTAACATGTTGCATTACATCCTGCTACAATTAAGATATATGCAAAGCATACTCTCATTGAACTCAGTAGTACTGTGGTATATAATTCTTGCAAAAAAGATCTTTCAAAATTTCTTCTGAAAACAGCCTGTACTCCTGGTAATCTGAGTCATATCAGCATCATATTTGGGCAAATATTAGGACAATATCTGTCATTAAATGTACTTGTGATATAACAAGCATTACTAAGGGCCACTGTAATGGGTTAAGGTTACGTGTTCTGTGTCAAGGTAAATCCCTGAGGCTTTTAATATTGAGAATTCAGAGCTGTTTAGGATATTGTGCAGTAATATCTGACTAAACTTAGATACAAATGACATATTAAATAGCATATTAAACATGTACCAATTAGGTATAGTGAGAGGATGGATGTATACCAAGATAGTGAGAGTGATGAAATATTACCCTGACATGGTATAAACTTTCAGGAAGTACTAATTAGTTTCTTAAAAATACAAGTCATTCTCAATTTCATAACAACAGTATCAATTAAAGCTCTGACCAATCATGTGCTTTTCTGTACACCATGTTGTTGCACAATATATATGTCATGCTGAAACCAAAAGCTTATTAAACTGACCACATCCCTAACTAAGAAGAAAGGTTTTCAGGGATTGAATGCTACTAGCCTTAAAAACATCCATTGATATGAAGCAAATTAGAAATCTCAACTTGAAAAACAAAATTATCCAGTTACAGTGCTGTTAAGGTTATTACACTTTTGCCCTTGCTGAGCTCAAATGACTTTTGACCTTCACAAGAATTACTGGGCTCTTGTACTCATTATAGGAATGGCATATGGGCACACTCCAAGGCACACTCCAAGGAGTGTTAGCTCAGTGGTTAACGCCAGTGCCTTTCAATCATAAGGTCCCGAGTTCGAGTCACTCCAAGATTAATGTATGTCGTCCAGTTACAGAGTTGTTGTCAATTGATAATTCATAATCATGGACGTTAAATATGAATCTAAGAGACTGACTTCGGTCAACTTGCGGCTTTGATAAGCCAATGATGGCTTCTTCGCGAGTTCCTGCTTGCAGGAGGATCTAAAATACATATGATGCCATTGTGATATTTGATGGAACTTGTGATGTCATGTTTAAAATTTCCAGAGTGTAACCTCTGCTGAACCAACATGACCTGTATCCTCCACCAAAAACAATAGGGTTCCAGTATTCATTATAGAGAAACCATAGCCATACATACCAGCTACTGCAGTTTTCTATATATTTGGAAATATCGTATTACATATTTTGCCACCTGGTAACCATAAATGAATTCTGAGGTACATCAAATTGTGTACAAACTATACACTACACTAGGTTATCATATCATGCAGATATGAGCTCCTTTCGTGATCTGGTTCTGTAGATATAGCACTTTTGATAAATTCACATTTTGCCCCCTCCTGACCCCAAGTGAAATTTGACCTCCACCACAAACATTAGGGTTCACTGAGCTAATTACAGATATCAACATGCCAAATATAAGAACTGCACAGGGTACCTTCCTTGAGATATCATGTTTACAAGATTGTCAGACTTTTTCCCTCTGTTGACCTCAAATGACCTTTGACATTCATAAAAATACACTACTGATCGTCTACTCACCAAGCACAAGCTACACACCAAGTTTGAACTTCCTGCAACTTCCACTTCTTGACATATTGTGTGAACAATGTTTTCAGACTTTGACCCATGCTGACCTCAAATGAGATTTGACCTATACCAACAACAATCCAAAACCAGTTCTACCTAAGGGGAACCTACATACCAAATATATTACATGTACCCCAGTTATCCTTCTGAAGTTAGAGCATTTAGGAGCAGGTGTCACATACACACACATGACACCATCACCATCGCAAGATTCCTTCTGCCTTCAGCAAGGAATTAAAGAAAGGTAAAATAGCATATAAACACTAGAAAAACTGAATTGCTGAGCCGGTGAAATGCGAAACGTGAATGGAATATCCATTCAGGAGGCTAAAATGAACTCTACACACACGTGACAAACAGGAAACTATGAAGCCATAGACAATACCAAGAACTTTCGTTTAGGATCAAATGAAATGTAATACAGGATGTGGCAGGAAATATGCCTAATAATATAGGCTTCGTGTAAGTCAAGAAGTACAGTTAATGGTACCGCCAGAAATAAAAGAAGAAAAAAAAAAGGAAAAAAAAAAAGAAAAAAAGAAAAGAAAAAAAGAAAAAAGCACATGAGTTATTCTAAACTAAGTCATGAGTTATAAGACGCCTTCCAAAAACTCAAAGACGCCTTCCAAAGTGCTGACGTATGATTCATGATAGGGCGAACCAGCTGCCCACCGTTCGGGAAGTGACCTCAATTCAAATGTGAAAGTTGCATAAGACTATAGAGTGCAATGCAGTACTAATAGCAGTTATGTAGTCATGTGACACGGTATCAGGATGTCATGACAGTACGTCAAGCGTATCACACATTATCAAGAGATTCACACCTACAGCTTCAATTCTCAGAAAAAGAAAAGGGATAGGGGGGGGACGTGGACCATGGAATCGACTATTTAGAGATCATCGACACAACTATTTCTGTGAGTTTTAACCTATTTTGGGAAACCATTACCCCAAGCTTGCTCTCCTCACTGGCACAGTACTCACGATATGACTACCTCTCTGTAAAATCCATCTTAGAAGACAGTTGGAAAAATATATCATTTTGTTTTCTCATTTTTTAATGTATTTATAGCAGTTACAGCAGTGGAAATCTCCAAATTGCAGTTTTATTCCTTTAATTTCACACATGTGACAAAGAACAAACAGGCCTGCACAGGCAATGAGGCTACTTTTAGTTTCTACGATATTTTTTTTCTGTAAATGGCAGGGTATTAACCTACCCCCCCCAAAAAAAAATCAGCTCATTGAACCCTGGGGTAATAAACACCCTGGTGGGGACCCACTGGCAGGGATGAAGTGTTTCTGATAGTCATTTCAGGAGCACAAGTACCCATAGGCTTTGACCTTTGTAGTTCTTTTACCCAGCTTAGTACACTTTGCCATGCCTTTCAGCACAGCAGAACGGGCAGCAAGTGTTTTAACGTCTGACGGGAAATAGCAAATATTCAAGTGTCACTTATTCTCCAAAATAAGAAATTTGTACATGGAACTGTGAAAGGATCTCTTTAATGGATTTTTTCTTAAATGTTTGCTGCCAGTAATTTGGGGAGTTTGAAGTCACAAGGCTTAGGCATATAGATACATTAAACGCCAAAGGCTATGTACATTTTCTGTTTTCTATGATGCAGTAGCATTAACAACCACTTGTGTGTGAAAAATAACTCTGATGGCTCAAATTTTAAAGAAGTTAAACCGTAAAGAATGTGTTTCTTGAGATCAATCCAACCAGGAAGCCGATGATGAGTCTTAAATGATAACACTTAACTGACAACAGACTCTCTGTGTGTCCTGATGCTATTATATGCAAAGTGGGCTGTGCCAAGCTAAAGCTCCCATGAACTGCTCAATGTCCAATAAAATTTATGAATAAATTCAACAAACATTTACTTACACAGGGACTTTAAACAAGAAATGTTCATGGCGGTGAAGTGATGACTGATGAAATAGATTTACACATGCATACCCGAGACTTGTACATTTCCAATGCAACAAGCAGAGTTAATAGTCTTCATACAGCTTATTGAGGAAGTGCATTGTGATACACACCCATACGAATACATGAATGTGTGAATGAGGTGGCCTTAGATTAAGGAACTTTCAGGTACCAATTTCACAGACCTATCTTTATATTCAACAATGTGAATGCAATACAAAGTTATTATAAATATAAAGGAACTATTATATCTTGAAAAACAAACTGACAATAGATATTGAATAATAAAACAAGAAGTTATCAGCTAACTCAATTATTGACCTTAACAGATTTGATAATACTACTAACTATTAGTTCAGTTGGTGGCACCTTGTTGGCATTTTCAAAATTCCCAGGAAAAGGAAGGGAAAAAATGGTGAAGTGGCAGTTTAACCAATAAACACATGCTAAAAAAAACAAACAACATATTATCACTATGAATTGCAATTTCCTATTAGTTGGGTAGGAAAATCATTATACATTATGATCTATACTTAAAAACACTGGATGTGTCGGCAATATCTGGAGGAAAATATGTAGGCATAGTTTTTTGTTTGGGTTTGAAATTTGATATCCAGTGGCGACTGGAACCACAGGCCACTTTCTGTGAAAATTGATAGGGCCCCAGTTGATGGGCCTTTCAGTGGAGATAGGGAAAGGGGGCATCAACTTTTTAACGAGGAGTCATGTGGTATTTTCTAGTCTATCAACTATCACACGGCAACGATGTTATAAGTCAATTTCTTTCTGCTGCTTACGTTGGGTTTTTAAAAAAAAAAGAAGATCCTTAGCGCGAGTGTTGGAAGTTATTATGTGTTCAAATTCAACTATTAGTGAATATTTTCTGGGATCTGAGTGAGCCGTTCGGCAATAACCGTTCCCTTCTAATTCATATTATTCTAGCCTCCAGCACCTACTTATTTTCACCATTGGTTTATACAGTTATAAACCATCCATCATCAATGTTACAAAGG
The DNA here is from genome assembly GCA_020650975.1 of Apostichopus californicus. Lineage (NCBI taxonomy): Eukaryota > Metazoa > Echinodermata > Holothuroidea > Aspidochirotida > Stichopodidae > Apostichopus > Apostichopus californicus. The sequence goes on along the minus strand of JAIPMN010000914.1, from coordinate 8,352 downwards.
ATATCCCAAACTTGTCAGACTTCCACACACCCCCCCCACACCCCCCTATTTTGGGTACTTCATGAGCCTGGCTCTGCAAGACCTTTTGTATTACCCTAGCCTACTCCGCATGACAACCAGGGACTGGATAATTACCTTTCACTGGTATCACCAGAAGCCATCACTTATCATTGTACTTTTTTGGGAATCCGGTTTGAAGTAGCATATGGTTTTGTAAACTTTGGTTATGAGTAATGTTCAAATTTATTTTATGTTTGTGTATTCTGGTTGACATGATTCGGCACAATTAGGGATCTCGACTTCCTGAAGGTCATATATCGTAATCCATCCTACACACAAACATCACATGTATCCTAAATAGGGTTATTAAACTTATTCCAAATACACTGTTTCACTGTCATGTGGGGGGCAGAACACAGGCCTCTTTCAAACTAATTCAGATTGATCAGTAAAATTTCCTGGGAAATGTTGACACGAAAAAAACAGAAAAACATCATTAACTGCTCTTTTCTTTTTTTGCAAGAAGTTCTCAGACAGTGTTATAGTTTTCATACAATAAAACCGTTAAATTGCTATAGATTGTTATGGTATCATATCCAGGTACCTGTTTGTTAACCTTCCAAACCATATGGGAGAGTCAAAACACAGTTCCTCAAAAGTAACTGAGGACTGATCAATATTTGATCTTCAGCTCCTTACAACCACTCATGTCAAAACAGTCAAAACTGCAAATATTTGAACTAGACAAAGAAGGATAGACATAAGCCTCGCCTTTATAGCATAACAAACTGAAAAAAATTAATGCCTGGTTTGTAAAAGGATAAATAATAAAATTAAAAAAAAAAGAAGGGGGGCGGGGGGGGGGCAATTGAGAGAAACTCATGAGTCATGTTTGCATTCGAGGGTGTTGCAGATTTAATGAGGTGTCCTCAAACAATTGGCTAGCACAGGCTTTGTTGACTTGTAAAATGTCCTGGATATACTTAAACTTTAAAAAATATTTACTTGGTAAATAAATTTCCTATAATATTCCCTTCAAGGTACAACACAGTTGGCATGAAAACCCCTTACTATCAAAGTAGTGTATAATTCTGTCTCATTTACAATCAGTAAAATATGGAAACATGATAAGGGGCGGGCAAAAAGAAAATGTCTGTCTAGAATGGGATCTTGTCCTTAGTAGGTGACTTTCCCTACATAACCATTTCTTCCCTGAGGTGGGGGAGGGGGTGGGGTGTGGGGGTGAGGGGAGGGGCAGTGAGTGGCCACGATACCTTGCATACCAGAGATCACATTCAAGTTTCATTCCATACATCCCAGAAAGGGCAGCAGTGAATTGTTTGCATCCCTGAGGTCACTATCAAATTAAATTCCTGTTATAGGCAAGTCAGTTTTTCGGTTCATTCATTTTACTTAAATATAATTACAAACTTACCCAAATCAAGCTGGATCAGACGTTCGGAGACACCAACAGTCCTTTAGTCAACATACCAATCATGGTCGTCAAACATTTACAAATTCAGCGGGCTGAAATTGACAGAAAAAGTGGTTCCAAAATAGCTTTGAATTCGAGTTTTACCTTCTGAGGGATGTACCCAATCTCAAATCCGGCCACCGGAATTCTGGCCGGACTTGAGGTGACTTTTTTTACATTTAGCCTAGAGTAGGTTTCTAATAATATGTATTATGCAAATGTGCAAAGTCAGAGGAAGATCTCTTTGTTAAACATCACTCATTGAATAACATGCATGAATAGAAGAGAAAGAGTTTTGAAAACTTTTTCGTGCACACCATCACAAACCCCCATCTCCTTTTGCCCTCCCCCCACCCCCTTCCCACATCCCTCTTTATTGTAAGGAACTGTTGAATTATGTCAACATGCAAACTGTCTTGAATTACAGGCGGACTGTTTTACCGGATCCAGCAAATCGGTCCCCCTTCCTTTTGAGAAATTTTGGTAAAATGGAAGTAAAATGGTGCTATATGGTGGTAACGTTAGAATCATTTTTGAAGAATGTTCTTCTGCTTAGGTTTGTACCCCATACACATATTATATAATCATGTACTGTTCACTAGGATTTTTGTAACATTGTATCTACCAGAGGGGTTTGGGGAGGGGCTGTTCCCCAGTGGCGGAGAGCGCCACCGCAGGTTGGCGCGGAGCGTACATAAATTTTTTGAGTAAAGATACTCCCTAGATCGCCGGAAATGACCCTTTCCGGGCCTGGCTAATTTGCAGATAAACGAAGAATAAATAGGTGTCATCGCCAAAATACACCAACAAAATGTGACAAATGTCAATAGGTAGATGAGAGCGCAATAAAAAAGTCAATAATCGCGAATAAGTAAAAAGTGGTGAAAAGCTGAAAAGGGCGCCAGGAGTCCATTTGAATCCATCAGGGGGGGCATTCGCCCCCCCTGACTGTATGGACGCTCCGCCACTGCTGTTCCCCCGATTATTTTTGGGGGGAGGGGTATAAGGATCCCCAGAAGTATACATGGTTGAAATTTCCGTTTACCATAGATCATTATGGCAGCATTACTTCTCAGAGACATGGAAAGCCAAGTTGCAGCCCAGAGACAAAATATGTCACCAGACCACCTTTGGGTTCTATGAAAATAACAAAAATACAATGATATTTATCCCATATTTAGCTGGGCCCTCTTCATATTTCAAGTTTGGCTGGTCTTTGGGAACCCAGCATCCTTATCCGTCCTCTCATCCAGCCTGCATCAGGAGGTAGTAGGTCAAAAGAGTAGGAGTTTGACCATTGCTTACCGTTTTTTGATTTTAGTCTTTCTGGTGGACATGGAGATGAGATGGAGTGAAGACTCGCGGCTGGAGGACAATAGAAATAAACTTTTGTAGTAAACAACATAGAAGCTGGCCTATCTGTTATCTTTTAAGACCCACTTACTGAAAACAACAATAAAAGTGTACAATACAGTCTAAACAATGAACCCTTGTTTTGATACCTTATTCATTATATCATTAGTCTTGACTCGATAGGGAAGTAATAATTAGGTGGACCTAACCATGACAATTTTCAAATATTGTAAAAAAAAAAAAATTCCACTTCACTTTTGACATAAATGTCCTGGTGTAGTCCAACATATCTCAGCCGTATGAGTTGATACCACTGAAATTTGGTGTGTTAGCCGGTTGAAACCTGTTCGAGCTCCGCAAGGAGCTCCTTCAGTACAGGAATTGATTTGTTTTGTTTTGATAAAGACAATAAACATATACATATATATATACATTTATATATATACATCTATATATATATATATATAATTTGAAATATAAAATGAAATTTGGTCATGTGAACATACGTTTATATAGAGGTTATACGGTATGTAAATGACTGTCGTACCAGCAAGGTCTATATTTCTGAAGTTATTTATCACAAACAATTGGTTATTTGAGGGTGTTCGTGGGGAGAAACCTTTGATCAGCATTAATCCCTGCAGCTGAACACAAATGATATAGGTCTAACTGCATGAGCAAGAAACTAATTCATGGTGGAGTTGAGGAGGGTGGGAGGGACAGAAGGAAGGAAGGAATGGTGGACCCCTGATGCCCATCTCTCCTACATTTATTCCGACTGTCATATATAGCCATCAGAAATCTTTGCTTTGACTTTATATTGCAGTACCTTACAGAATCACTGGAGGAAATTACCAACCAATCATAGTTGAGAGTTTACCCAAACTTGTTTATGTGTTCATATAATTGCATGTTGTTTTCAAAACATATCTCAACTCCCTGCAATGCAGATGAAAGGTTCATATTGTGTTTTCAAAGTTAATTTAATTACCTGTGTATTTGCTGTATTGTTTCGCCTGATACAAATAAGCCGTATATAGCCCTTACTAATTAGGCGTATTATCTTTCTACGAGCTTCCCATTGAAGTGGAAATAACAGGAAATACCCTATTAGTAAGAGGTAAAATAAATGCCACAGAGAGTTCACATCACTCTAGGAGGATCACCACGACAACTGAAGTTCTGCGGGACAGAGCTATGTATACTGCAGGAACTCAAAATATAGCTTTGAAAAAACAATATATGCAAAACAACATAACAGGCAATGAAATGGAAATAAGCGTAGTCTGGATTACTGAGTGGTGACAAAGTTAAAAAAGGGTCGGGGAAAGGGAGGGAAGGGGGAGGGGTAGGGGAGGGGTAGGGGAGGGGGAGGTGAGGGGATGGGGTAGGAGTGGGACTCTGAGGTAATGATGGCTCAAGTTTCATGTTGGGTAGGCAAAATGACAATTTTTCTATTCAAGTTGTTCATTTTAATATAAACCGAGAGAATTCTGTGGGTGTTCAGTTGGGTAAGCCGATCAAAACCAACATAGTAAACAAGAGTACGGTACCTAATAACATGTAACATTTCAGTTTTGACAATTGTGGATTTTTGCACTTTACTTCACACCACGATTGTGACCTATCCCTCTAAGGTTGCGGCGGAATCGCCATCAGATATTTTCCTGACTTGAGTCACAAGGAAATTCTTGGCAAACATTTTGGAGTCGCTTCACGTTTAGGAGTCAGTGACTAGAGCCAGTATGCGTTACATGAACTCATGCTTTGAGCAATCGTAAAACTTCTATTTCACAAAATGCTGAGAGCGATAAGTTCCTTAGGTTTTAAGGTACATAGAAATGAATATTACATATCTGTACTCTTATAATAATCAGCAGTTATTTTTACGACGCATAAACGACCACAAATGTGGGAGAAGCCTGAAGGGCTTATGGATTACAACTTACACGTCAGGTGGCTTCCACTTCAACATTTGAACTCAAATTTGGAATCTTTTCAATTTCTAAAGTCATTTCTGATGGGAAAACCGTAGATTGCTCTTGGATGAAAAACCAACCTTACTATGACCCGGCCGGGTATCATACCCGGAACCTCCCGAATGCTAAGCCTCATTGCTTCAAATGCCACCGCCTTTATCCACTCGGCCACTGCACCGGTGAAAATCACTTGGCCCATTTGGCAAAGCATTTTATTTATGTGATATTAAATAAAGTATTGCCTGATGTTAAAAAAAAAAATGTTTCCAGGGAGGAAGTGTACAAAAGTTGAAATGTTTGATACAATATCTGTTGTCTGACGAAATGAGGACAGGTTGTCACAGCCTGAGGAAGGAAGTTCAGATGAGGAACAAGGTGTTCAAGGTATTTAACGATATCAAATACTCATCAACATATTGAGGGTATGTCTTTATAAAGGCACGAACAATAAAGCAGTCCTAACTAGTATGTTTATGGTATATAAACTTATATGACATCCATGCTCAATGACCTAATGGTTCTTAGAACATTCAACACTAAAGGAACACTTTTGATGTTTAAATCAACCAGTCCCACTTTGACAATTGTAAACAAATTGCACGTTTGCTCATAACGTACTAATTACTAAATCTACTTTCCTGTTTATCTGCCGACAGTCAATATGTATCTTTCCACTTTGAGTTTTGTTCTTTAACGTTTTAATCTACGATATCGATTCATCCGAAACAGGATCCTCTGTAACCCCTTGGTGGCAATTTGTAACTTAAACATGAATCATATCAGACAAACTGATTAAAGTAAAATATTAACCTATTAATGATTGCTGACTTGCGAGAAGTTACACTACAACCTACGACAAGAACAAAGTCTGGGTACATGACGCTATGTAGATGCTTGCAGAATTTTACAGTCAAATTTATAAATTGACGACCGCATCTTACGATCTGATTTCCACCGCTACTCTGTATACTAGGACAAAGCAGAACTACTAAAAAGGAAAAACAGCTTTTATTTATTTAATATTCCTCATGCAGCGACAACAAATTGTTTTAAGATCATTAGAACAGCAAAGCTGGTTAAAGAATATGTTTGTCGCTACTGCAGACAAACTTTTTTTTCTGAGGACAACTCAACAGGATTGTTCTAGTTATCTGACAAGATGTAAGCATTAAGCTGCAAAGCAATAATATTGTGAATTTTAATAAAGATGTCTCCCAGTCACCACCCTACCCAAAAAATTTCTGCCTCTCTTTCCTCACCACACCATCGCCCAATCTTCACCCTCCTCTTGTCCCATCAGAAGATACATCTGTCACACCATCACCCAATCTTCACCCTCCTCTTCCCAATGATGCACACCTTTCTCTACCCAGTACAGTACCTCTGACAGATATGGGCTTCAACCCCCCCCCCCCCCAATGCATATATTTGTCTGCTTAATATCATCTTAAAATAACTGCCTAGCAGGCCAGACCAATTATTATAATTATTATGCAAAAAATCTTGATTGTGGTGTTATCTCTCGTTTTAATTCCAGTCCTACTCCTAGTGATACGAAAATCCAAAGAGCAAAATATAAACTTTTATCAGTATTTGCCTTTTGCTGAGTTAATCATGTTTTAATTATTAATCTGGAGTCTTCCTAAACTTCCTTTGTAATTAACTACTTGCTACTTTCAACATATACCTTTTTTTATCACATTACAAGATATTGCACAGCTATATATCTTCATTCCTTTACGTGATACATTTCGATAAATCTCTCGACAGATACCAAAGTTACCAATTCTTTTATTACGAATGTGACCTGTAGCTTATTATTGTTTATTGAGACTATCTGAAGACTGATGACAAGATATGAAACATGCTAATGGCTGTATGTGATGTTTACTGAACTATCTGCTAATGACCGTTAATTACATTTCATTTAATAGAGTTATTTATTTACACATTACACAGATTTATAGTTTAGAGTCCATACAATGACACTTTGGATTCAAGCTGGCTATTATAGGGTATGTTTGTGTTCCCAATCAGTTCAGATAGACAGATTTTCAAAACTGTAATTAACGGTTATGTTGAATTTAGATTAATGACAAGTAACTCTCAAACTGAGTCACTGATAAACATACAACGATAAGGAATAAATTATTGTTTTAAAATAATCTCATGTGGAACTTCCTCCATGCCCCCCCTTCCCCCTTCCCCCTCCCAAATCACACATTACCATGACCATTAACCCTAATAAGAAAACAGATCAATTTTGAAATAAAAAAGCAGCAGTACTAGAACCAGCACCATCTATTAATTAAGACAAAAGTTTCTTTTATTTTTTATTCCAATGAGCATGAGGCTTTTCATAAAATTCTCCCAGATTTTCAATGAAATGGCAGGGTACCACTGCAAGTTTTCAGCTATCAAAAGGCACCCAAGGTGTGTTTTCCAAAAAGAAAGAAAACATGTACAGTTATTAGGAATGATTCATGAGATCATTGCAAAACCATTCGTCGAGATCTTTACATTCACAAAAGCTTCTTTATAATGCTTTTCTGTTGCAAATGTTGCTGGATTTTGGACAATTTTTGAGCCATGACATGTATTGATAATGCAGTTCAATGATTATTATGATGGCACCTATGGTAACTGAATTAAAGGGGTGACGGCAATTATTGCTGTCTGAACAGTTGATACCAGAGGGCAATACAGCAAGAGATCAATGGTAAATTTGTCATCATCAGTGCAGTTGGATAATTCAATGCCTGCACCAGATCTTGGAAATTCGAAATCAAACAGAGCTTTCAAGATGATTTGAAAAAGACAATGTATGTTAACTCAATGTGATGTATGTATGTATGTATGTGTGTATGTATGCATGTATTTAGATCCTCCTGCAAGCAGGAACTCGCGAAGAAGCCTCATTGGCTTATCAAAGCCGCAAGCTGACCGAAGTCAGTCTCTTACATTCATATTTAACGTCCATGATTATGAATTGTCAACAACTCTTTTACGACAGACATTAATCTTGTCAGACATTAATCTTGGAGTGACTCAAACTGGGGACCTAATGATTTGAAGGCACCGGCGTTAACCACTGAGCTAACACTCTTATATGATGATGTCTTACACAACATGGCCAAATGATCTTGATACCTTTATTTATGAAAGATAAACAGATTCTTAGGCCTACAGTATGCTCACCATCTACCACTGGTCAGTTCACTGCCTCTTCTTCCCAAACATCCCTTCTGAAGTCAAGTTCTGCATCCGATATAAGATAAATCACCATTTTACCTCACTTCTGACCATCTCTGTTCTAAGATTTGTCAACCATTTTACAATGGTGTGTTAATCCTTGCTCATGTCTCTAAACAAAGAAACTGAAAGACGATAATGTTACAAGAAATAGCAATGGCAAGTTAAATAATCCAAAATGTGGTGACCAGAATCAAGTATTGTAAACTGTTGTATATATATTGTATGTATATATATATATATATATATATATATAGAATTGAATGTGTAGCAAGTGGTATGACAGACATATAT
>JAIPMN010000913.1:0-33607 GCA_020650975.1 Apostichopus californicus | reverse complement strand
CAATAGTGCAAATATTTCATTCGTTGAAAGATGTAATTTGTTCCATTCAACTCTGCTGCGCCTCGTTGAATGGAACATTCCATCTTTCAACTCATGAAATATTTGCACTATTGCACTCATAACCATTCATTATTTGTATAATATGCCGCTATTATGATCAATTTTTGATGATGTTTTCTTTTGTCCCCTCTTCTATCGTGAATCAGCTCCAGATGAGACGATCCTCAAGGCCATGCTGAGCCGAGAGAAGGAGTTACAACGATCGGATACCGCACAGCGAGCTTTCACTAACAGGTGCACGGACAGTGCGACCGTGGCTAAGAAGATTCAAGTCCGAGTGGTCCGGGAATTTGGTCTACCGGACGAGGCGGTAGAAGTGTTTGACAGCGCCCCCAGCAAGAGTACTTTTACCGATGCGGAGGACCTGGACCAGGATGAGGAAGTATTCAGACCGAGATGGAACGAACCACCGGATCTCCAACTGCAACACGAACCTCCCAGGAGCCCCGAGGTAAGCCTTCATTACTTGTAACCCGAGTAGATTTATCATCTGTCTTGTTACTTTCGCTGAAGTGTCAGAATATTTAATTGTCAAAAAAAAGATACCAGAACAGAGTTTTTGACAGAACTGATATCAAAGTCTCATGCAGGATGACCTTGATGTAACTAGTTCATTTGAAGCAGTCTATCAAACACATTACTTTACCTAGTAGGCATATTCAGAAATCAGTAAGCATGGTTGGGAAAGGAAGGAGGGGGGGTGGGAGATGAACAGGGGTAATACCAACAGTATCACACTTCACTGTTTCACTGTCTCACTGTTTCACTGTTTAATTTCCACCTAGAGATCTTTTAACTCACAACACAGAGCTGGTTTACACATCAATTTATCCACTAAAAAATATTTGAGTTATAACGTCCCAACTATCAGTTTAGATTTTCAGTATTTGCACCAAGAGGTTGAAGGACACTTACAGATTTTGTTCTGATTTCAAGAATGATGTTCTGATTTCAAGAATGACAGATGACACAGTGGCATCAAACATTAATATGGAGACTCCTTTGACCTATTGTATTCATTTGGGTGAAGAAAAAACAACAATCATTGTGGTTCGTCACACTGTGTAAATAGGATCAGTCATTCACAAAGAATACTGGGGGGTAGGGGATGGGAGGAAGGGCGTTTTTGACCCAAGTTGTAGATTAGCTATCTATTCTTTGAAAATTGCAAGATATCTAAATATTAATACAATAAATAATAGTTGTTACTGGGGGGGGGGGGAAGCAATAGCCCTGCATTCAGTCTGTTGGTGTAATTTTAAACTGCATTAATCGCAGCTGGTTTTGAAGACATTTTTCTTTAATTCTCTTGGCTTTTTTTAAAAAGAGGCAAGCAAAAGGGATAATTTCCAGATGTTGTTGATTTATCTCGTCTGTCTTGATGTTAATCAAAAGAATAATATTTTATTCATATGTTGGAATGCGGGGGTATTATGCGAAAGTCAATTTACAGCCTTTTACCATTTAATCTTCCATCTAAACTGAACTGCATGTACATTGGTCATACCTCATAGTCAGGTTTTTACAACTATTGGATGAAAGGTAATGTCCATCTCCAAAAATTTGTGCATTTATGTAGTACTCTTAAAATCCTTATCAGGTTTTCAATGCGGGACCACTCCTCTAGATAGAAACAAATAATGTAAACCCTTATACATTTTCAAGGGCAAGTTCCCCCCCCCCCTCTGCAAGAGAAGAAAGCAAGCTTTGCATGTCCTGCGTCCTTTCCCTCCCCTCCATTCCCTTCCCTTCCCCTCCCCATCCCCCTCCCAACAGGCAGAATCTATTTGTTAGAACCTAATAATACCTTGTACCAGTATGCTTAAACATAAAAATGATGGATTTGTCTTTAATTTCCCTGTGCATTTCTATAGCGGTGTACATCCTTCTTTTAGACAGCTTTCAACTTCATGTCTTGAACTCATTGGTGTCTAATTTGGGACTGTGCTCCCTTCATGTTGAAAAATGGAGGGGGGTGGGGAGGGATGGGGGTAAACCACTGTTGTTCATTCAGGTTGACCATTTGCTATTCAAACATCATCTGACCATTCTCTGAAGGTATGACTGCCAGACCACCCACAGATTAATGTCAACCTCTAAAGTCACCTCTGTGGGATAGGGACCCTAAATGTGTCTGTCATCATACAAGCACTTGAACCGTTGACAATTTATTAAACAAATATTATCTTCCTATGATCAGGTGTGTGAGCTGTTCCCATGTTCACTGACTCTTGTTTCATGAGGGTTACTGTTGATGATTGAACTTTGATAAATGTCAAATTTTAAAAAGGACCTGAAATGGATGAGAAGGAACACTAAAATGTATTGGTGTGTTGTTGACAGGTTTCTTGTTGGACTCAAGTGGTGACAGTGATAAACATCACAAGAGATGTGCCCAATACACCATTTCTTAATATATAATAGTTAGATAGATATTAGTATTTAGTAAGTAGGGAATCTCTGGATTCATCTGTAAGCACAACCAATTTAAGTATAAAGAAGGACATGTCATTTCTGTTTTGACTTATATAATGGAGTTATAAAATGGAGTAGTGATCCTTCATTTGAAATTTGAGGAAACTTGCAAAAAATTTTTGAAACATTGGAGACGTGTCCATAGTCTTGTTTGTGATAGGTTGTTGTGTACATAGGTATGAAAATGTTTCATACTTCACAATTGTTTCGCTAATAAATGTGAACAGTCATTTTTCCATTCCTTGTGAGATTAACCTCTGACCTTGGCGAATGTAAACCCCATCTTCATAGCAATGGCTCTTGCCAGCTTTATTATTCATAGCATGAAAAGACATGCTCATGATAGAGAAGAAAACCACAAAAGACTGTTACAACTGAATTTCAAAACCTGTTAATCAGAGGCTTAAAATTGATGATGATTATCCAAGACCTTTTTGATACATACAGTAAGCGAAAATGTCTTAGCAAAATTTGTTCTATATCCATCTGGCATCCCTGCTCCCATTCTTGGTCTGTGTATGGTAAACTCCTCACCGATTAGAGATTATGATTAGCCCTCTCTTTTTTAAAGACATTGAAGACTCGCGCAAAAAGAAACGTCTAATGCTGGTAATTTGACCTAGTTTTAATAGAGGTGTAACAGAAGTGTTAAACACCACCATCGTTCCCAGAAAATACACACACAGCTTGCTACCGTCGGTAATTAGACACTAGTGTGCAGTCAGTAGATACAGCTGCGGTCAATACCCACAGCACAGTATACAAAGCAGCGATGGACATCTCAGGTCCAGATAAAAGATAACAAGGTATCACCTTTCATTACTGTCTGCATTTTGTAGCGACATGAACAAAACTTCACTTGCAAGCAACAGAAAGTTAACTTTTTCAGATGGCCGCACACGGTTTGGGGCGAGTCTTCAATGCCTTTAACAGATCTCCATGAACGTCAGAGAGACAACCTCACAGAACATCAAACAGATTGTTATTGCACGTACTATTCTAGCTTCACAGTCACGTCTGCATTGGTTCTTAGAGGCTTTCACAGTATGGCTTCTTTCTTATGGAGTCTATGACAAAAAGTCATAAACACATCCTGGATTAAATTACTTCCATACGTAGGAACAGTTTATTACAAGAAGCGAGTCAGTTATCACAGACAGTTTTCATTAACACTTTCTTTTAAAACTACAGCATATATATACAAGTAAAATTTTTTAATGTAACATATTTAACTGTCTGGACTTTTTGCTCAATTACAGTCAGTCAACACCAGAAAGGTTTGTTGATTATTTCGGATTGAAACTTGAAAATTGCAAACTGAAATGCTGTATGACAGCACAACAGCATGAAGATAAAGACACATATACACAAACATACAACTTAAAGACACATATACACACAAACATACAACTTAAAGACACATATACACACAAACATACAACTTAAAGACACATATACACACAAACATACAACTTAAAGACATGTATACACACAAACATACAACTTAAAGACATGTATACACACAAACATACAACTTAAAGACATGTATACACACAAACATACAACTTTAGAAAATGTGACCCTTGTATGTTGAGTCCCTCAATCTAGTGGTGAACTGTTCACTCGTCAAAGCAATGTTAATGTTGAAATTAGATAAAGTTGAATCTTGAGTGTACTGGTATGAAATATTTAATGCTTATTTTCAACAGACAATTGAAGTAACTTTTATTATATATACTTTTATTCAAAAAATAAAAAAAAATTCTTGTGGTCCCCATTTTTTATCTGTTTAAATAAAGAATATTTGTGACACACAACGTTACCTGAGTCCATGCAATCACAGATACATGGAATCGAATTAATTCATTAATTAATACTACACCATTTGCTTATCTGTCAAACACGGTATCAGTTTCGTACAGGGGTTCTTTACTGTCCAGTTCTGGTCTACTGCCCTCTATTTTCAATATACTGGGTAAAGTATCACATGGTATTTTATTCCTTCTTAATATATTTACAATTTATAGTACAGATGCAGATTCCTAACCACAGTAGCTTGCAGTTTGTAAGCAAAGTGTTTTAAAAGAAATTATTGTTTGGAACATAAGATATTTATTCAGGAACAATGTGGCTTCCAGCATTTCAAACACATCAATGGATGATGCTGTTAACTAGATCCGAAGGGAGACATTTTGGAAGCCAAAATTTATAAAAATACTGTTTTATGGTGGAAACATTCATCAGGGACTGAGTAAAAGAACCAAACAGTCTATGCCAATCTCTGCAAACAGATGGTAAGGACTAGAGAGGAGGGAGGGGAAGCCTAGTTCTTTTGATACAGTTCCATGGTCTATCACAGTATGCATATTCATGCTGATCACATTTTGTGAAATTCTGCAAATACCAGTTTGGAACCTCACACGAATAATGTTGCTTTAAAGTAGAAGCAGTAAACGAGAGTCGGCGTCCGATTACATGCAAAAACATGGTGGGTTTTATAACCAAAAGTGCACAAAAAGATTGAATAAAATCCAGTAAATTACCAGTAAACGTCTTTGAAGTGATCTCTTGAAAGAGCTGTGAACTTCAGCCTCCTTCGCGATAAGACAAAAAGTAAGAGCAACATTACTGCAGTGTAATAAACACAGAGGGGGATATGAGAATCTCTATTTTTTTTTGGGGGGGGGGGGGGTTCATTTTCACTTGAACATGTACCTTTATTGCAATTTTGGATTCCTGAAAATTTATCACACAATTTGAAGTGGAATGATTCAGAAAACTTATGGGTAAAGATTGAAAAGTTGGATGTAAGCAAAATCTATAAAACTGTTCAAATTTATTGGTTTTATAAAAGTTCCCCAGATTGGCTATTAAGTATTTACTTCTTTCCTTGCTTACCTGTCTCCTCACAACTTTAACACCCGTTCTACCATTCTATAATGTCCATGGTAACCCTTTAACACTGTGCGCCCTCCATGACCGGCTCCCCAGTCATTGCCCCCTCCTCATGAGACCATTTTAAGTGCCTACCAGCGTTTTTATGACCGAAGTTTTCAACAATTTAAGTTTCTGATTTCGAGTTTGCTTTCAGTGTAAAATTACAAGCTTTGCTATCATGATGGCATGTGTTATTTTGTTTGTGTGTATGAGTGATGCCTGCTTGCAAACATGGTATCTCAAGGAGGGAATGTTCAGGGTATATCTCACAGTGTTACGTTCAATCAACCATACCTTTAGTAAGATACAAGATGTTGAGATTAGGTTTTAAACCAACAGCTTGGATCTTATTTTTCCATTGTAAATTTGTCTACCACAGTCAGTCAGTATGACATCACAAACATCTGTGTGTTATATATCGTGAAGGCTGTAAAATCTCTGCAGGTGACAGTATACAAGAGCTTGCAGCATCAATGCTGTAGGTGATATGCTTGCTCACTCTCAGCTGTTTGAAGTGCACACTACTACCATACCAACTGATGTCCTCAATCGACTGTCCAAAATGTCAAATCCCATTATTCTCCTGAGACTGAGAGCTTAGAAATAGATTTAATTACATTCTGAGAATATTTTACCAGCTATACATAGGACATTCCCTCGTTCATGGTGTGCGATACAGTAGGACGATCTGAAACAACCTTGACATTCTCCGAGTCTTTCAATATCCCGGGTCTTGTTCTGTCCTCAATGTATGGAGAAATTGTCAAGATCCTTTAGATGTTAATAGTATCAAACAAGATGGGATAACGCCTCTTACAGAGTTCCACACAGATGTATAAGAGCATGATGCCATTTACAGGTTCCTAATTTGTGCATGATAGGGTCTGCATTCATATTTGAAGTTTGAAAACAATGAAGTCAGTATCATGTTTTGTATTTTGTATTTTTTTTTTAAAGTATTTACATTACAGGAAGTATTTGTATCTAGTGCCCTAAAACTCAAGCAATTAGGAGAAGCCTCTGATTTCCTGCCTTGCAGCTCTAGCCCAGATAGTGACGCAGATTCAACTATAAGTTCAAAAAAGGTTGACGACAGTGCGTTCTAATCTGCAAAAGGACAAACAAGTTGCTCTTAATAGTAATTGCTTTCATATTTATTCTGGAAAATTTAATTTGATGCCCTGTAGTGTAGCTAGGATAGTTGAGCTAAATTGGACACTAATTTTTCAACTGTTAAAGGTAATTACAGGATTTGTTTCCAAACTTTAGAGCGCTAAAACTTTCAAAAGTATTTTTCCTAGAGTGACGGTCATCCCACATGATTCTTACTGATTGAGTAGCGCTAAATTAAAGAAGAAAATGTTACGGAGGAGACTGAAAATAGCAATTATAAAATTGCTTGTTTGAAGATTGAATGCGTTTGACTTCTAGCATCTTATTTAGAGATGATTATGGTTTGAAAACTTAGATTTAGAGTCTGTTAGAGGATGTTAAACACTTTTCACACAATAAGTGTATGCAAAGCCACATGACTTTGTAACTTGCTCTGGAGAGCAAAGCGCAAACTAATTTGAATGGAACTTGAAAAATCAAAACACTTTGTCAGAGTTTGTGAGATTGTATCAAAAATGTCTAAACATGTAAGCTTGCAAAAGCAATGAATAGTGTTTAAATATATATGTATGTATATATATTTATATAATTGAAATCGTAATGAGTTGGAAAATCCAGAACAGTGTAAAAACTTCCAGCCTCCACCGGGGTTCGAACTGGGGCCTCCCGCTTTATATGCGGACACCCTAACCACTAGGCTATGGACGCTGATTGTATGTCCAGAGGTTCGAAACCGGTAAGGAAGGTCGTTATTCCACTGTAGGCGTTTGGCACCTGTATCGAACACTAGTTCTGTTTTTTTGCCCTACATTTTGCCCTACTCTAGAGATCAAACATGATGCTAACCAACTCGAAATCATTTGTGATTCCTAAAGCCGGATCTCGAAAGAGATACTTTGAACAGACTTTATG
The DNA here is from genome assembly GCA_020650975.1 of Apostichopus californicus. Classification (NCBI taxonomy): domain Eukaryota; kingdom Metazoa; phylum Echinodermata; class Holothuroidea; order Aspidochirotida; family Stichopodidae; genus Apostichopus; species Apostichopus californicus. The sequence goes on along the minus strand of JAIPMN010000913.1, from coordinate 26,110 downwards.
TTAATGAAAGGGAGGTTAACGACAAAGGCAAATTATATATATATATACTCTCTCGATCCTTTCTAGCCATGTCAACTCTCTCTTAAAGGTGAATTTATTATTTGAGAAAAGAGAGAAAAAGATAAAAGCTGAGTGAATCTTTCTTCCTTCTGGTGATTGTTTCCTCTTTGGATGGCTTGTGCTCTGAAATCAGATTGAGTATCGATTATGGTGCATAAAGCAGGTGTTACTTATCAGAGAGTCTGAAGAAAAAAACAAGTCTTCCTCTTCATGTTGAACTTCAAAGCGTTTATGATCGTTTTTTATGGGTGCCGTGTAGTATGTATTTATATATCTTTTCACCTCATGACAACATTTAGGAGATAAGTAAACTGGCATTTCTGAAGCCTGTGCCAGATTTATTTTAATTTATCATGTCAGAAATGTTTTGTTGCAAAGATGTTCAGAAGCTTTGTTGTCAGTTGTCAAGATAAATGTCCAAAAAAAAAAAAATATTATAGAAGACTTTTGCCAGTGGAAAAGTACAATGCTGCTAATTTCCCCACTTTTCATCTTGTCAATGTTGTGTGAAATGCAAGGTGCTTCTAAAATTAACCCTGATCCAATTCACAGAATGTTTTTGAAGTTTTGAAGTTGCACATATATTATATACACAATAGGTATGCACCAAAAGAGGTCGCAACAGTTCCTGTAAGATTCGAAAAAGTGAAAATCTGAGACGAATATGAATGCTCTTAACATTTTGGGTGGTAGAATGATAAGGGAGGTCATTGACCGGTAGGGTCCGGTTATAGAGGGCGCACAGTGTTAAAGGTTACCGGTTCACTCTAGACAAGGTAGAGCGAGAGTGCTGAGGTGAGGAGACAGGTAAGCTTGTCACTTGTTAATATCCAACCCTGGTAAGTTATGGAAGTTACATACAATAAATATGAAATAAAAACCTTGGCGAGGGAGAGTGCACTGGTGGGGGGAGGGGGGGGGTAGTGCAAGTGCTGGTCTACTTCGCTCTCCTCTTTGTATTTCCCTGCTGCATCTGGCAATCATAATATACGTGTACGGTATCATAGCTAAGTATTAGATTCTTAGAAAGACTTTTGTTTATTATCTTGTGTATGTACATGTTAGTATGTGACTTGTAGGAATATGTCAAAATGTATCGCATTTTCAGGACATTCTCAAAAACATGTAGTAAGGAAAAGAGAAGTCTGTTGGGCATGGTGTATTAAGCCTGTTGAAAGATAACCCATCAGGTTATTTTGTCTGGATTAACAGTGGTGGGGAGTCAAACATACCCTTCTTAAGTCAGGAGCAGGATGTTGAACCCCGATACAACAATACATTCTGTCTGCAGTTTTCATTTTTTGCTTAAATTCTGAAAATTAAGGCGCAGATTAGGTGAAAATTTGAGAATTTAGGTTTAGATTTACGACGTTATACACAAAAGTCTCTGGATGGGACGTGTAAATTTGTGAAAAAATATGTATGTTGGCGATAGATTTGTCACCATTTTATGGCATGTAAAGAGTATCGATGACTTGTTTCTGGTTTAGGACCAGAAATCCGTCAAAAATGTTAATTGGTTTTGTAATGATGTGACTTCTACTGTGTGATGATAATCATGCCCAAATTACTCTGTGATACAAAAGCTTTTAACTCATTATCTTGCTCTCCTATTCTCAAATTCATATAATGAAGTAAATTGTTGCCCTTAGAGGTTTGGTGTTGACAAATATTCAGGGTGTTTTGTTCTCTCTCTTGTGAAAATAAAAATTAGAGGAAATTCAATGCAAGGGCTGGAAGAGTTGAGATAAACGTCCTTGTGATTAACCCCAAAGTGCACAGATCTTTGAGAAAAAAATATCAGAGAATATCAAGAATTCAGTAGTTCAGAGGAAAGGTTGCTGTCGACAGTTGAAAGACTAACAAATTCTAAGCATCCCGGTGAAGTTTGCATTAATTTCCTACCGTAACTACCCTTTTTCCAGAAAACACCATTCGAAGTTAACACTTTGTAGACGGTTATAAACCACTGCTGTTGGTCCAGGTTGTATTTCTATTAACACATTTTTGTTTTGAGAATTGACCCTTTAAACAGGCAATGTTCATCACCTGAAGTGACTGGACTGTAAAGCCTAACATGGAGATTATGTTGGTCAGTCCCTCAGATGCAACATAGAAATTCAATGGGAAAACAAGACTCGTATGGGCCTGAATAACATGTTTCCAAAAAGCATGATAACGTTGTAAAAGACAAAAGGTCTTGTATGTCATCCAGGGATCTTGTTTCATTTATATGGAGTTAAAGGAACAGGTGTTGGTTGAGTTGTTAGAACTTATAAAGCAAATTGATTTAATCATCAAGAACTGCACTGAGGAGTCGACATTGTCGTCAGTTTAGCCTTAAAGGAGATTCCAGACATTAAGCATATTTTAAAGGTGAATATCTTGAAAACTGGAATAGCTATAGAAACCTTACCAGCACCTTACCTTACCAGCACTCATTAGAAACCTTACCTCATTAGAAACCTTTAGAAACCTCATTAGAAACCTCATTAGAAATCTCATTAGAAACCATGAGAAACCTCATTAGAAACCTTACCAGCACTCATTTTTTTTTTTCCGTGGACGACAACATATCGATACTAAAATTCTACTTTAAGTCATCCTTTAAACATTCACCAACTATGATGATACAGTATGCCGAGAGACACATCTCTGGTTACGTTAACTGATAAACATTATATGTTACTGATGTATTCATGTATCTGTTGTTTCTGTGCACATTTAACATATCAGTTACATAGTTGTCTTCCGCCATTTTGGCATTCTGTACTAGCTTGCAAAAGAGGTCAAATGACTATGAACACAATTGATATTGACTGCTTTTGTATAGCAGTGTAACATGCATATTGTATGATAAGACTTTACCCTGAAGTCTGTATAGAGCTTACCGAACTGGCTAGATCTGTTTATGTCTGTCTGTTTATGAATATGCATAACATGCATGGCCAGGTATAGTTAGTAGCGAGTTTGTATGATAACCAAAAGGTCTGATAATACATATAAGGTAAGAACAGCCCAAATAGTAGGGTTTAACCCAGCGTACAGTAGTCGTTTGACCATCTACCCAAAAGGTTCCCAGTTGCCAAAAGCCATAGAAAGGACTAAGTGTCAAAACTGACTAGTAATCTGTTACTTAAAATCTTGTTCAATTTAAAAAAAATAAAAAAATAGTAAATTTAGATAATTGGAAAAATGGGAAAGTGTTTGTCCACCAAAGTATACAAAGTCACTCTTTAAAAGAGTCTTGAGATATACGGATGCCTTGCAGAGTTTACCTGAAGAAATATCAAATAAGATCTTTGTGTCTGGTGACTACCCCTGGGAGAAAGTGGCACTCAGAGCTAACATTATATCTGAGAGCATCATAGAATGCACACTCTATGGACTTTAAATGCCAGAATAAAAAGGAGATTCGAGTACCATAGAGATTTGAATGATTGCAGTGGACTATGTCAGAATAACTTGCTGTAATGGAAGACTTGACAAAGTGAAGAGTCCAAGCCCAAAGGAAAACTGGGAAACAATTTCCCGGAAAGGGTCAAGATGAAAAGATTCAAGTTTTGAGAGGATCGTGAAAACCTTCTCTCGCATTTAGATATGGATCTTTGTTAATTCAGAGAACTGCAGAAGCGGGATAAGAAATTGTAACGGAAATGACTGAGAAAATATAGCCGTCTACAGAGTTTATCCCCCTGGAGTTCTCTCATCTCCAGCAGTCCATGTTTCTCCTGCTTCCTTCATACATGTATCACTGCCTAATAGTCTGGAATTTTGTTTTTTCACTCTTTTCACTGTTCACTGTTCCATGTATTGCTTTTTGTTGCCTTTTTCAATCTGTTCTCCTCTGTTATCCTCAGAAGGATATCTTCTGTTAGGATGGAATTGTCAGATCCTTTGACTGATGTAGACAGTATTTTAAGTTCTTTGGCTGGTTAGTTCATTTTTAAGTAATTATATAACGAGCAGATAAGCTCATGCAGTCATGCTTCATGTTTGTCATATGCAAATGTGGTGCCAAAATATCCCAAATATTACTTCAACCAAATGGAGCAATGTGTTGATCATCGGCAGCTGTACCAAGGACTCGTAGAAAATCTGGTATCGCTCCCAAGATTTAGCATTCTAAATCTTGCTAGAAGAACCAAAAATGGGCAATGCTGATAACTTTTCAAAATTAGAGACAAAATTTCCCCCCTAATTCACTTCAAACCAAATGGAATAACTCAAATTTAAATCTCAAGTGTGGCTATTGGCAGTGCAAACTGAACCATTGTCAGGAAGAAAAAAACAAGTGCTGATTGATCTAGCAGGCTTGAGTATATCATATGGTTACTTACCCAGGAATGCTGAGAATAAAGGAAGCCACATAGGAAAACACTGGTGTCAGGTTATAGGTGAGTGGAATTTTCCAGAATGTCTAGTGTTAGACTGGCTAGACTATTGTTGTTATTGCCTTTACATACAGTATCACAAAAGTGTCATTTTGTTCAAGTAACTTATCCTTGTTATTTGACAACCCACTCAAAGGTCAAATTATTTGCTTTGAAGTTAACAAGAATATATACTGCTGATTAGAATACTACTGTATAACTCTTTGAAAGTATTTGTAAAAGTCAGCAAATACTGGAAAGGATTTTGTATGGGTTTGGGGGGGGGGAGGGGCATGGGAGAGGGGAGGGTGGAAGAGGGGGAGAATTTGGGGTTGCATGGTTGCATTGTGCATGCAATTATAGAAATCCTTTGACTTTCTCTAAGTCTATAAATTCTTTATAATTCTTCTGTAAAAAAACTTGATTTGATCAGGTTCAAAATAAATGTCAAGATTTAATTGCCGCTGAGAAGTGAGATGAAGGACTTTCATTAACAATAAAATGTATTCGCTGCGGTGGACAGTAATGTGCATCACTGCAAGTGAAGTTTGCTGTGTTTGTGTAATTCCATGTGCACAGAAGAACATACAAGTATACAGGAAGCTGGCACATTGTCAATTTTACATTAATTTATCGATGAACCATGTTTCTCGGAAGCCGGTCTGGATTATCGTGAACAGTTGCTTATTGTTTTTAGTGATGATAAATCAATACTGTCATCCGGTCTTCTACGGTCTGCAAAGCAGCAGCTTTCACTGAGTTCTGCCTTAATATGTGTGTGTGTGTGTGGTATTTGGAAGGGCTCCAATTGATGAAACTAAGACATCCAAATTCCTTCCCTCTCCCCCCTCCCCTCCCCCTATTCCCCACATTAAGCACATTTAAAAGCCAACTGAGATATTTATAAAATTTTCAACTTTTTACGTTACCATTTGAAATGAAAAAGAAAAGCAACTTTTGTATGTCATTGTTCCCTATCTTTAGTGCACTATCCTTAATGGTCCTGACCTCATTATGCCAAAAACAATAACATATTACGGTTAATGCTTTAATGGGGATAACCGTCATCCCTTGATAATCAATTAGGGAGTGATACCAGCCAAACCATACAACATATTTATCACTCATATCGGTCTCCTCCATCATGAGAAATTAAACTTGATGAGCTCATCGATAATTCAGAAGGACAGCTTAAAATACTGAACCGTTTCCAAAATGCTGCTTGATATGCTGCCTCCTGACAGAATTTTGATAACATTCTGCCAAAAAAAAATAAACCCTGGAGAATGTCATCATGATATAATTGATAAGATGATGCACTAATGAATCACTGTCATCCAGTACTTCAGAATTAACCTAGATCTCCTTTTCTTATATTTCTTTTCAATATATTCGTCCTTTCTTGGACCTAGGCAGATATATATGTTTTTTTTCCCTTTTATATGAAACTTTAATAAATCCAGAAATTTGGAAATGAGTGGATAGTCTTTGTGTGATGTTAGTCTTGTCAGTGTAAATATCCTTTAAGGGATAATAAAGGAAAACTACTTTCAATCTTTCAACCTCACTCACAAACTATAAAAGAAGTCATTAGGACCCCAGATCTCCCTATCCCTACCCCCTCCCCCTCCTACAAGGGATATTTCCTTCAATCAACCAAAGGGTCATAACCCCACTTTATAAAATCCTGGATGTATCATACAGTAGCACACAGATAGAAGTCTGCAGTTTTCTAAACAAGTGTTTTGATCTTCCAATTTGGGCAGTCTCTGGTTCGACCAGGTCATGACATGATGAATGTGATACATTTGGAATGTATAGTTAGTCTGTCAATGTTCCCAGTATTTAGAATGTAGTTAAAATGCAAGTTCTTTTAGGGGGGGGGCAGAAATCGTGTTTGGGAGGGGGAATTGGGTTGGGGGAGGGGAATATGATTTTCTGTAGGCGTAGGTTAGTAAAATATAAAGAAAAAACAAAGACATTTTGAAATCGATTGACTCGAGGATATCAATCACTCTGCTGTTGTCTGATTCATGAATACCAAAAACATCAGCAAATTTAATAAAATTCATATCTTTGCCAAAATGCAAGAAGCTTCGAGGTTGTGCTATTGACTTAGAGGCGGAGCAACTCTGCAGCAAATTTGCTAAACAATCCACTTAATATGCCTTAAAAATGATTGGCATGATCTTTTGGCCTACATAAAAGACGGATACATGAATCAATTAACCACAGTGGAACATCAGACTTCCTGTTTGCCTTAGCATTATCTTACACATATTGTATGGGTTATCTGGAATGCAGGTTTTTATCCCATTAATTCCTGGAACTAGCCCAGAACTGCATGTATGGAGTTCACATATGATTGGTCAATGTCTGCACTACCCTGCATATCTAACAAAACTTAAGGCGGTCTCTTGCAGTTGATTGACAATTTTACCAAAACCAAAACCATCATATCTTTATTATTGTATCTAGGAAGTACTGTCAGTTTCCATTTAACTACAGTAAGACACCTGGGTCATTGACCTAACCAAATGTTCAGGTTAAAAGAGCAAGCTACATGGCTTTCTTTATAGCATAATAACTGGTACAGGTGCTTTATTCCCAGCCTACTATATCTCCCACCTCCATTCCTCATCCTAGTTAATGAGCAATTAGGTATCCCAGGTTAAGGTATAAATACCGTTGTTGATTATTTTTGGTAGCAAAAACTATGTCAAAAACTTTCAATTCCTTCCATTTTTAACCCCATTTTTGGTTCCAATGCTTTATCATTCATCGGAACCTATGCAGTCAAGTTGGTGTATGTGTGTGTGTGCCGTGCATGTTTGTGTATGTGACCTCCTAGCTTGTAAACATGGTATCTCAAGAAGGAGATTGATGTGATGTGATTGATGTCATACTTGGCATAGATGCTGGTCAGGGTCACTAGATGATCCCTGTTGATAGTGGTGGGCAGGGCGTACCATGATATTCTTAAAATGTCAATATCTCCACAACTAAGTGTCCGATTTTCTTCAATAATGGTCATCCAGGGTCAAAACTCGAAAATATGTATGCAGTAGTTAGAATGGAATGTTGAGGTGTACCAAATGTACAGTAATGTAAAAAATCTTGTGCAATTTCTTTCTTAATCTACTTATTATTTATAACAATATGTCCAAAACTATTTGGAGGTTATAGATGGAGAATATTGTGCAAGATATCTGCATTATTGCACAATTACCACTCTATATGTACCTTCAGGCTTCTTGTTCTGCACCTTGTACTTCATTTTCACGTTTATTGAACGCTACATCAATTTATTCTGTCAAGCATCCATTCATTAATTTTCTTGGTTAAAGACCAGGTGACAGAAGCAATTGCTCCCTGTTATGGGAGGATGCAGAGTGTTAAATATTTGCTCAGAGTGCCTTGCTCCCACGACCTCTCTTGTAAATCTCGATCATCATCCGAGTGTTCTCGGAGGAGTCTACATCCTCAGAAGAAAACGGTAGACAAGGAACTCAAGTACCTCCTCCAAAAAATTGCACTTTGGACAAACATGTTATCTCGAGATTAAGGACGTAGCCATCGTAAAACCGGAATGCCATGCACGGGGGAAATTAAAACAAAGGTTACGCCACATCTGGGATACTCCTATTCCACAAATAGATCCTGGAAACGGGAGAGAAAGAATAGAAGTAGGAGGAAAGAGGAAGGGAAGATTAAACGGTTTCCCTGTGTCTGAGTACGAGTAAGCAAAACAAGTGAGATTGAGTAGAGATTGCATTGTGCAATATGAGTTATGGAAAATGGGAATCATTGCTTTCTGTGATTGATAATGATGAAACATCCCCAGCATATTATTTGACAAGGCATTCCAGGGTTGTTGCCCTTCCCTGCAGACAATCAGACTGATTAGCTATATTGGGGTATCAATGTCACTTTGGTGAGACGTCTGGTTTGATATTGGACTAGAGGACTCTCTCATTAATAGTACATTTGCCTTTTAATAGTTGCTGCATCAATACTTTTACACTCTTTACAGTTTAATGTTTATGACAGAGCAAACAGCTGCAATAATAATCAATGTTGAGTTTTCAAGCTCAATAATACTCATGTACATACTATAATCAAACAAAAAAATATGATACTTAGTGACAGACACACATGAGTGTTCAAAAATATGATACTTAGTAACATACACACATGAATGTACAAAAAATATGATACTTAGTAACATACACACATGAATCTACAAAAATATGATGCTTTAATAACATACACACATGAATGTATTATTGTACAAAAAATATGAAGCTTACTAACAAACACACATGAATGTACAAAAAATATTATACTTAGTAACATACACACATGAAAGTACAAAAATATGATACTTACTAACAAACACACATGAATGTATTATTGTACAAAAAATATGAAACTTACTAACAAACACATGAATGTACAAAAAATATGATACTTAGTAACATACACACATGAATCTACAAAAATATGGTACTTTAATAACATACACACATGAAAGTACATAAAATATGATACATAGTAACATACACACATGAATGTTAACAAGCATTCTGGTGAAATTTGAATATAGAAAAGTTGATTCGATTTCAGTTTGTTCAGATCATATTAATGGATTCAGAATATATGATCAAATTGTATCTCAGAGGTTTATCATATTGAATTGAACTCATTATTGCTTTTCCCGTTGCTATGTGAACATGTCCAGTTTATCCAGTTTATCTCTGTCTCTGTCTGACAGGTTTCAGCAACAGCAGAAGTCGCCCCCATGCTCAGCGAAATCATGCCAGATATTGCCATACCATCTGGACCCGATCTGACCATTGCCACTGCACCCCCGGTCAACATGATGCTTCTGAGAGAACCGGAGCTCGGAGACGAGAGGACCAGCGAAGGAAGGAGCTCTCGCGGTGGTAGAGACAAGAACAAAAATTCAAAGACGTCACAATCACAACACATATTTAATGTATGACATACTTGAGAGATATATATAGTTTCTTCGTTGTATGAATGTATTTGGCATTCCTAAGAAGTAGAGGTCGGGAAGAGTGGAAAGGGGGGGGGGGGAGAGTTGGGTGGGTTGATGGAAATAAAATGACTGGAGAAATTATCCTTTCTGGTAGTTAATGTGGAATGATGTCAACTTCTTCCTTTTAGTGCATCGAGGCTACAATTACATAGTGATATAGCTGCAGCTCGATGTCTCTTCCAGATGTTTAGGGTTTGCCTCGGATTATGGTTATATGGTTACACAATCTTGTTTGCAAGGCAGTATCTGAAAATTACAGAGCTAGTAGAACCTAAAGTAGGACTAGTTCATGTTTTCCATTTGGGAAATGTTCTGTGGATTACCAGGGGGAATTTATGACTTAGAGCGAGGTCAAAATCACTGCATCTAGGGTATTAAATTGCCCTGTAAGAAACAGATGCTGTTTATGTTGTTGGTTATGGGTTTGTTTGTCAAAGCAGAGCAGGCATGGCTAAACAGATACTTGTAACTGGAGTTCTTATCTGATAAAGAGAGAGAGAAAAAAAGCTTGTAAAACAGGATTTAATGGGTGGTTGTGACGGATAATTTAAGCCTCCGATTGCTGTCTGTCAAGAATTTCATGGACACTGTTTCCTTTCAAGATGATGTGGCAATTTTTGCAAATTTAGGAAATTCAAAAAAAAGGAAAAAAGGGTTTTCCTGAGTTGTACCTCTAAATATTTAAAGCTAAGTGTTTGTAAGATTTACTTTGTATCTTACCTATCTCAGCCCTACTACTGTACTTTTCCTTTGCACCTAAATTGTAACTTTACAATGTCTGAAGCAAAAAAGAGAAACCGGAATCATATGGGATGTTGAAGTGCCGTAGTGTAGAGGAGGCATGTAAGCGTTATGAATGATAGTGAGGTAGAAATTGTAAGGGGAGGGGGGGGGATTGGTGGCAGGGGTGCATGTGGTTTGCTAAACTACAAGAGGTTTAGTACACTCTTTGAGGTTTATTGTCAGTTATGTGTGACAAGAAACAGTAAACTTAGTGAAATTATTTCATGACTTTTTGGCCATGTTAAGAGGTTTGACTTTAAATGTTTTTTACAACAAGGATAAAAACAAGAAAAGAAATAAAAAACAAATTGATGTTGTTGAGCAGCTGCTTATATTATTATTGTTGATGAAAATGGTTTATTTGCTGTTTTGAGCAAACGTATAGCATGTCTGTGAAAGTACGTTGAATGTCGTTGAAAGGAGAAAGTACGAACGTTAATGTATTCATCGAAAAGTTTTGTTGGTCGTGATCTCTATGCATTTTTGTAGAAAAATTTGGATTTCTTATGATGTTGGATATGCAAATGAGATGGACAGAAGTCAGATATTCCTTTTTCTGTTAATTAAGGGAAAAGACAAAAAAAAAATTGACTAAGCGTCTCACTTTGCTTTTAATAAAAAATGTTTGATTTTAACAGAATTTATTTACAGTGTATACAAAAATTTATTTGGAGACCATTTATAAAATTAAAAAGTTTAAACGGTTACAACTTAAATAGCTATTTCTAACCGAGTTTCATATTTATTGACAAAAACTAGTAAATGTTGCTGAAATTTATACTATATTTTATTTATTTTGGTTAAGTGGATTGTCTAATTCATATTGTAAAACAGCCTAGGATTCCTCTCCCTACCAATGGCATTTTTATGTTTCCATCCTCAAACCAAGCATTTGAGGGGAAAAAGGTTTAGCCGGTAATTATAAGCATTAAATCAACATTTTGTTGGAAATATTTATTCTATCCTGGCAAAAGAAAAGGGACAGTTTTAATGAAATTTGTTTGTCAGTACCAAATAGTTAGTTTGCTTGCTGAGAAGTTGTTATCATTAAAGGATGAGTCAAGACCCAAAGTTAAGTTTGATATGTCGTAGGCCATCGAAATACATTGTTAAACAGTCCCGGCTGGATTTCTTTAACACCTTTAAAATTGTGAGAAATGACACTTTAAACAGGTAATAGTCATCAAGTAAAGTGACCGTACTGTTAAGTCTAGTAAACTTAAGTTCCTCCGATGCAAGACGAGACAAGTTCCTCCGATGCAAGACAAAACTCATTGGACAAAATAATCTTTTTATGGTCCTAAAATGAAATGATTAAAGGTATGTTACAAATGTTTCCATAAAACCAATATTACTGAATGTCACCTGTGGGTGATCTGTTGTCAACATAAGAAGTTAAACTAATGTGTTTTAAGTCTAGTCATTAGACAATAGATTAACATTAAACAATTAGAATAATATTACCATTATAAGGTCTGCACCGAGGAGAAAAGACCTCATCGTCAATTAAGCCTTAAAGGAGCGTTCCAGAGTTTTTGCATATATTCTAAAGGTGAGTATTTTGAAACCTCAATAGCTATAGAAACATAACTAGCACTCAATTTAATCAGGATATTTATTTTGTTAATTAGGTCATAGCAAGACTTAATACTCTATCATTTTTTAATAGAAAGAAGACAACTGATGTATGATTCTATATCAAGAAGTACATCAATTCATCGCTCATTAGAGTCCTTGCTATAAACTAAAATGCAAACTCTAATTTCATCCTTGTGAGGTTGAATTGACACAGAGAATTTTCATGGTTCACCACATACATATAGGGCACTCAAAACAGGGAACATGGAAGGAGGTTTTTGCATATTTCTTCTATTTGTTTATGCTCAATATGCAGCTTTATTACAAAAAAAAAGGTTTTAGATGAGGAAGGAAGGGGTGAGGGAGGATGGGGGAAGGGATAAATGGTAGCATGTATTGTTTTCATTTGTGTTAACTAGTTAATATCATACTTTGCTTCCCTGCAACCATACTCGGTTTTGATACTTTTCAACCGGATTTATAAAAGAGACTCGTTTGGTAGATTTGCTTATGAATATAAGTAAACAGATGTTTAACCTTTTTGTAGAAATATTTTGGAGAAAGAGGTGCTTTCTCCATGTTCTTTTTTATCTCCAATCCTTTTTGTCTTTGCATAGTGTACTATCAAATATGGAAAATTTGAAATCGAAACCATGTTTTCTCTTTAGGTTTATATGACCTGGCTCTATGCACTCTGTCCTAAGGTTTCTGCTTTATAGAGTGGATAGTTTCTGTACGTGTGTATTACTTGAGGTATTTCATCGTGAGGCTATATGGAACTTTGTTTTGTGTACCTCTCTCTGTATATCAAAGATGATAAAAAAAATATATAGAAATATCAACATAAAATTTTGTAGTAGTTTCAACTCTTTCTAAAAAGCATTTTATTACAGCTGTAGTTTTGCATTCAAAGTTTGGTAGTTAATGTTACACCACCCTGAATCATAAGTCAAGTAGTATGTGGACATAAATTATAAGTGTGTATGCCCATAGGCAAACTAAGAGATCAATGAGGTTACCTATGTGTGGTTTGCCCCTTTTAACGAGTTTGTTTAACCTCTAAAATATCCACCATAGCCCTCTTGAACTGAAAAAGCAACTTGAAATTATAGCAGCGAATGGAGACAAAAGGACTGCAGGGACAAGTTGTAACGCATCTTTTAAGCTCCGCTGAAATGGAAATTATTTTAGTTGCTGACGGGCTGGAAAATCTGCCAATGTTATGTAAATGATTTGAAAATTGGCTTTTAAATTTGTTCACATAATTCAACAGATTAAATGCAGTGGAATGGTTTTTGCAATGACCCGAATCGGTGGTTAAAATGCCAACAGTGCTATAGTTCTTACTATTTTTAACAACTGTTATACCTAAACCACAACACTGCCATTGTTCACCATGCTCTTGACTCTCGGCTTAAGCCCACCCACACCTGCCCCCTTCCCCCTCCCAACACCCATTTATTAGTAATCAGGTGAAGAAAGCCATTTAATGCTTCATAAATACAAGAAAGCCTATTAATCATGATATCCATTATCATCCACCGGTTCCACCTCTTCCCACACGTGGTTAAAGCTCCACATACTTATTAACTACAGGAATGAGCCGCTATATGGGGTATTGTAGACATTAAAGCCATTGATAGTATGACTGCAGGGCTGTGTTGATCTGACGAGATTAAGCGACTTGGATGGAGGGGGGGGGGGGCTGGGTGTTTGGAGCGACTGATCCTGGCACTTAAAATATAACCAACGAATCAAAAATGTAGTTGTAACATTAGATTCTCTCTATATAACCAGTACGTTCATTACAGTTACTAGTCACGTGAGACAATGAAAAAATCTTGGACATTTGCCAAATAATGGGTGTTTAAAGCGCTTGACGTAATGTAGCTAAAAGCAGTTAAAATTTTAACTCTAACAGTTGATTCCACTACTCCATCCACATTGGGGCAGAGAGTATAATAGGTTTTTGTACCTAGTTCTAAAAAATTGACGATAGACCTATATTTGTTCATGCTCTTGCTACGCGTTTTGTTATTACCTTACTCCCTGTAACAATGCATGTTAACATTTCTCGATGTTTGGGAATACTTTGTCAAGTCTGACCTCTTAACTTTCATGGAGGTGTTTTAAAGATTTTTTTGCAAAGTTTAGCAAACGAAAATGGTGGGAGGGGGAGGGGTGAACTAATGACATTAATGCCGTTTGTCTCCCCGTTCCACCGCCCTTTCCTTTCCCCTCTGTCCGTCCGAATATCATCCCTTTGGAAGGAAGAAGATAAAACACATATCTCGCAATAACAATAATACCGACAATAATACCAATAACACCGACTTGTACAGACCAGGGGCTTCAATTCAGTTGCAATGAGAATAAAATTGTTAACTTTCCACTTGGAATTATACCGCAGCAAAATTCTCGGAACACCGTCGAAGAATGTTTCAGAAAGTTCTTTGACAATGACATTTTCAATGACTTGTTTATAACCTCCAAGTTACCGAAAACATGACGTGATTGGAAAGAGCGTAGCCAATCATATTGCAGATATTGTGGAAAAGCGACCTCCATTGAACTGGAACTAGCTGCAGCCAGTAGCAGATTACGTCATTACTAGAACAGAATCACACACATCGACAACATCTCCGTACAGAATAGTTAAAACCATACAATCCTTAGCAGTGTTCTGAGACTGTATGCGTACGTAACTGGCCGGTTACATTAAACGATAGGACAGCAGGAGTAACATAGCACGAGAACCACGATAACATTTCTTTTTCATAGAAAACAAACTATAATCTGTTGTTCCTTACCTGGTCCTCTCATGGAATTATGCACATTGGATTAATTATTTAACATTTTTCTACAAGAGTACTGGGATTAAAAAATATTATAGGCCGAAGATGTCAACCGCTCCAAAAGAAAAGAGACGGTAAGGAAATGAAATAGCCTAGCCTACATAAGTTAGGCCTAAGCCTCAGTATGACCTAGGCCTAGCCTTGAATCGCCTGTAATAACGTTAGGCCTGCTAATACCCACGTTTGTAGTAGTACTGATTTACCTTAATTGCCTACGTAAATCTTTACAGTAGATCAGTCTGTCATCGGCTGTAGAATTGTTTATAACTTTTGAATTTGATGGTCTTGTTTAAAGTTTCTGCCTTAGTGTAACCTAAACTTCAGCCTAGTTTGTTTTCACCACAGGGTCTGTAGGCCATGATATGTTGTGATGAGCATATAAATGTATTGGTCCTTGTTAGGAATATGCCTATACACAGGCCCCTAGTGATGTTGGAAATTTGTATGGATCTATGATAGAAAAGGACGAAAGATCTTGGATGGCTTCTTAACCAACATAAGCTAAATTGGCTGATCCAAACCACATCTTTCACTTAGTAGGGCAGGCCTACAGTATGTATAATCTGAACCTATGCCTATATTTCAAGGGAATTGTCATGAGGTTTATGAGTTTTTGTCAATGATGACTGTTATAAAGCCATTATACTTTGAGAAATTTATCACTCTGTTTTGAAGAAGGAAATTGCAAAAAATGCCCAGTTTCCCAACATGTATTGTATACTTACAAAGAAAAGAAAAACAATGCTAATTCTCAAGTTGTATGTTATAAAGTGGTAATGTATGTCAAAGCAGCAATCTGTTTGGCCATAACTCCTGTTTTGTGATTATATCTAGAAACCAGGCAGTTTCTTGGTTTGTATATCATTCAAAATAAAGAAAAAAAAAACGCTAAATATTTTAACATGTGATCACCAGTTAACAGCATTTGCAGTGTGCATCCTTTGCACTCTTTTGTCCTCTCTCGATTGCACATAATGGAATATTTAAGAACTAAGATATTATAGGCATTGTGTTTCTTGTTTCATTGCGAGGCATATATCTTTTTTTTCACACGTCTGTGAAATTTTGTCCACAAAATGAAAAAAAGATTCAATTAATACTCTGTGAAATCTCAAAAATACAGCTTGTGTATTAATTCTCCCTAAATTTATAAAAATTTTGTATTGTAATAAATAAAAATCAAGGTGAAATTCTGAAATGGAAAATGTTTGGTTAAAGCCAGAGAAATCTTTCGTGGGTAACAATGAGGCATTATGATAGGACAATGGATTTTGTGTTTGTCTTTCTGAACCCAACCTTCTGTACTATTGGCAAGCCAATGTTTTTGAAAGTCTTTCTTCCAATGGCTGCCAATATTTGAAACTAATGGCACAGTAAAATGATGATCGCTTTAGGCAGAGTAAATTATTCCATATTACCAAGTAGTCTTACAAATAGTCATCATTTATGAAAAAGGAAGGATAAACAAAATTAACATTTCTAGGCCTAAACTGTTTGTATCTCCTTGATGGTAGGAAAGAAGGTACTGTCGAGCTCTGTGCATTTGGAGGAGCCTGTATCTGGGCCAGTTGCAATTGTGTTGCACAGTAGAACTTGAAAATAGAGCTATTCAATAGTAGAATGATTTAAATGAGTGCTATGAGTAGTAGATACATGTGCAGTAGTGACTTCGCTAACCTAGTTGTAAAGTTTAGGAAATGTTTTAAGCTATATGCATAGTTGTCCTACAATTTAAGTCAAAGATTTTTAAGGGTATTCTGTAATGTAGGCAAACTGTGATGGATTGGGTTTCTTCAGATATATATCTTGAAGCAAAGGACTCAGATTGGCATAGTTGATAGTTTCTGTGTTAACGTGTTCTCTGATGTAACACTAACAGTAACACTTTTGATCGTCAACTCTTCTTTGCAGCAATTCCGAGAAGCGTAAAGAGAAATCCCGTAATGCTGCAAGATGTCGGCGGGAGAAAGAGACAGACCTATTCTACCAGCTGGGCCACATGCTACCCTTACCACACAACGTCTGCTCCACGTTAGACAAAGCTGGAATCATGAGACTCGTTCTCTGCCAACTGAAAATTGACAAACTCTTATCAGGTAATAATGTGACAAAAGTTTTGTTTTGATGTTTGTTCTCGCACAAGGCCTGTTAAACTAGTAACGTTTGCACCGTTTTCTAACGTTAGTACTCTCTGAATTCACAATGTGCATTTCATAGTCAACTCCACTTAAAGTTCACTCTTTGGGAGAAAGAGGGGGGTGGGAGGGTTGGGGTGGGCTTGGCATGATGTTGGGGTAGGAGGGGGTTTGAATACTAACTACAATACTGACAGCAAAATTTGTCTGTCTGATGGTTAAAATATTTTTAGAACTGTTCAAGTCCAAATTGTGTAAATCATGTTTTGAGTTCTTTAAATTTTTATATTATGCCTACATACCATAACAGAAAAAAAACAAACAGACATTCAAAATCACCTTGCTGAGTTGAACGTTACAGAAAGTGTTTTTCTCAAGCAGTAAGCATTTCTTAATTTTTAAGAATTCATCTACAGTAGCTTGCTGAGCTTGTTGTGATTGACAAATCAGCTAATCAAATTTGCAGTTCTAAGCAAACTTAATTCCTTGTCAGGTTATCCTGCTGGTTTAACCATGTACAATAACTGCCTTCCATGCTGGTTGTGTTTTCTAATATTATGAATGTTCTTGTTTTTCTCTTATGACAGCTGAGTCTGGTCAAGATATCAAATTGGAAGAAGAAATGGATACGTCGGAGAAGGAGCTGAAAATTGCAGAAAAGGAGCAGATGTTGGAATCCCTCTACCCTAAAGCTCTTGAGGGGTTTCTGCTGGTACTCTCCAAGGAAGGGGACATTGTCTTCCTCTCAGACAATGTCTCCAGATACCTTGGACTTGCCCAGGTATGTTTAAACAGGACTATTTAGTCTGTCACAAATTTACCAAGATCTACGGTGGACAACAACTATATTTGTTGAGCCAAGTGAAGTTTTGTGACAAAATTGATAAGAGAAGATTTTACTGCTTATTTTAGTGCTTTCATTGCAACCCATTGAGTTGTCTGACTATAAAGCAACCGCTTGAAGTCATTGCTAATCAATTCACAAAATCTTCCAATTCTGCTGACATGCTGTCACTTGTTTCTCCTCCTTCTAAGGAAGTTGCTGGCTCTCCTTAGGGTCACCAAGACTTCCTTTTAAAATAGTCTGTGCAGCAAAGTTGTCCAACAAAGTTAATGTGGAAAGGAAGGTGTGACTGAGTAGTACGTAACATTACTGAAAACTGGTTGCCTCGTGGACAAGCTCAGGGACTGTTTACTGTCAAACGATTTCAAAACACTTAACATTCTTTAGAGAACTATCATTCCTAATCTTGTTTAATAGTGAGTTACAGTGACAATTCACATCTTTAGTTTTGGACCATTGCTGACAATGCTTAAGGAGTGTCTTGGAGATGTCAGTCCACTTGTTTTGAGGGGTGGGGGGAGGGGAAATGAAAATTCCAAATGTTATAGAAATAGGGGGAAAACCGTATCGTTCGATATTTGGGTGTAAATTTTGGGATGTAAATGATTTGCAGAGTTCGTCACCTCACATGTTTCTAACTTAGGATTTGCGTGTGAGGGTTTTGTTTGCACAAAATGTTCTCATGTCACGAAGAAGAAAGTGTGAGTACATAGCTGGTAGACTACTATATTAAGGCATTGCTCTCGCGCGCAAACACACACACAGACAGACACATGTGTGTCCACATGAGACAATGAATGTGAGCGGCGAACTTTGGATTCTGCACCCTGTCATGTGTGACTACCATTTTGATACCTCTATCGTGTGAAGTGTTTCAGTGAGTTTGTCTCAAGTCAATACCAGGTGCGGTAAGATATCGGTTCATGATAAATACTACGGGCTGAAGATGAAGTCCTTATCGTTCATGCGGTCATGATACTCATCCACCCAATAATATATTTGTAACTGTAAATTATCAATCTGATTACCCAGGGTAACGTTAACCACAACGATGTTATCTACTTAAAGTGGCTGTTTACAATTTTGATGTCAATTTCTAGCAGTTTTAGCAATCTGACTGTCCGAGTAATTAATCGGGATTACAAAAGTTGCAATGGAAACAATGGCATTCTATGTGAATTTTTTGTTATAAACTCCGCAAAATTCAACCTTTTTTTTTCACTAATTGAAAGGATGTACTGTAGAAATTTCTTAAAACACTTTTGAATTGCATAGCTGAAGGATACATGTATGTTAACTGTCAACTAAAACAGAGAATTCTGCCAAAATCAAACAAGAGTGCAAAAGTTACTGTACTTGAAATGTGTGTTCTCAACGGAAATTGTTTAATATATAGTAAACAGGACATGGTTGCTTCAATTATCTGTAATGTAAGCCTTTTGAAAGACAGGAAATAAAGAGGTTCTGGTGTCCTGTGCTTCTGTGCTTCTGTCTAGAAACAGGAAGACATAGTTTGGCTTGTTACCCTGCTGTCAGTTGTACAGTACCGTATGATTGCTTGTCTGCACAATGGCGGGAACAAAATTGATCTTGCGAGCAATAGGGATGTTTTGTATCCAATCACTAGCTACTCCCATGAGGAAAATTCAAATTTGACTTTACTGATATACATACACTGCATGGGAATCAAAAGATTAAGAAGATCAACATTTTTCATATGTTATGTTGAAACATCCTGTCAAAGTACAGTAAGTCCTAACAAAACCAAAGTTTACAGACCGTTTTCCTTTCTGTCGTATGGTGAACTGATTGTTTCAGTTGATTCATCATAATGGGATAAAGGAAATTGCTTGGGTATATCAAGTTTAAACAGCCTGCATTTATAGGGTTTTGAAAACATCGTGGGCCACAGCTTACCTCCATTCCCCTCCTCACCGCACCTCTAGAGCCTAGAATTTCACAATTTTAGCTACTTGCTAAAAAACGGTACATGTGTAGAAAAACGTCTGGCTAAAATCAAAATTCCAACAAGTGCATTCTTGTTGAATTACTACAATTTAAGCAACATCAATTTATTACTGACAGAAAAATGCAAGGGTTCTTTTCCTTTTGTCCATTGGAAAATGGCAAATCCACTGTCATTTAGCCAGTGAAGTCAGAATTTTAAGGCCTTCTGTGCTGTAGTGGCCATCAAACAATTTTTGTCTTGTACAGGATAAGTTCAAATATTACATCTTGTGGGGGAATGTACTTTGTCATGGTCTGTCTATGTTACTGTAGTTTACAATGTACCTGAAAAAAAAGTTGAAAAAGACACAACTTGCAGATAAACCAAAGAAATGTGGTGTGCATGATGGTAGGTTAATTTCAGAGGGGTTGTCAGGGGTAGGAATATAAATCCATGGTGAGTCATATCAGTGATAATTGAGTGAACCATTTAGAATTAATATGTAAACAAATTTGTGACTTTTGAGCCTTCCTGAGCATTAGCTGTACATTGACTACATTAAAGCAGTGCTCTGATATTTTGCAACTGAGCATTTTGTCTCCCGGGGGTATTGAGTAACCACATTTAAACAAACTTGTACTAGAAAGGTCAATAACAACTAGAAAGGACCATAAGCAAAATCGAACCAAATGGAACCAAACACAATCAAATGTAAGAACATTGTTGTTTCTCATGAAAGATGTATTAGTGCTTTATTCCATTGTGATGCTATAAAGTAACAAATATTTAAAACTGGTGTCAGCTGATAATTTAGTTAAATCATTTGATGACTATATATGCATTGTCCCAGAAGCTAAGTATTGATATTTCAAATGCAACCAGCTGCTTTTAAAGTCTTTGTGTCCATCGACTCAAGTGCTCAGATGGTATACAGACAGACATGTATTTATAACCTCTTAAATTTGAATATTCAACAGATTGATCTGTTGGGTCAGAGTATCTACGAATATTCACACCCTTGCGACCACGAGGAGCTCCGAGAGCAGCTGTCGGACCGTCCTGGCCTAAACTACATATCATCCAAACCGGAGAGGGAACATCACTCGTTTCTGATGCGCATGAAGTGTACGCTCACACCGAAGGGGAAAAACGTCAACCTGAAGTCAGCGACATACAAGGTATGTACATCAGGAAGGAGTGGCAGTAAACTTGTAAAACTAGCAACTTGTGAGTAATGTCATGAGGATTTAGGTAAACAATTACAGATCTTTGGGCAGGCAGGGCAAGTTTTTATGGTTGTCTGAAAGGACCAAATATTTGTCAGTCAAGTGCTCTTCTTCCAAGGATACAACAAACAGATGCCAAAGAAACTGTAAACCTGCTTTCTGGAACAGTTTCAGGACTATAATCTTGGGCTAAACTGCTGTTGTTCATTGTATGATGCGTAATGTTGTATCCTTTGCGCAGGTTATTGTTCATTGTATGATGGGTAATGTTGTATCCTTTGCGCAGATTGCTGTTCATTGTATGATGCATAATGTTTTATCCTTTGCGCAGGTTGTTGTTCATTGTATGATGCGTAATGTTGTATCCTTTGCGCAGGTTATTGTTCATTGTATGATGGGTAATGTTGTATCCTTTGCGCAGGTTGCTGTTCATTGTATGATGCATGTTTTATCCTTTGCGCAGGTTGTTGTTCATTGTATGATGCGTAATGTTGTATCCTTTGCGCAGGTTGCTGTTCATTGTATGATGCATAATGTTTTATCCTTTGCGCAGGTTGTTGTTCATTGTATGATGGGTAATGTTGTATCCTTTGCGTAGGTTGTTGTTCATTGTATGATGCGTAATGTTGGATCCTTTGTGTAGGTTGTTGTTCATTGCATGATGTGTAAAGTTGTATCCTTTGCATAGGTTGTTGTTCATTGTATGATGCGTAGTGTTGTATCCTTTGCGTAGGTTGTTGTTCATTGTATGATGCGTAATGTTGTATCCTTTGCACAGGTTATTTTCACCATATTAAGAGGATGGATATTCTTGCTGACTTCAATGATTGTTCTTTCGACAAGTTCTGAAGGTTATTGTGGATGAAATTATTTGAAAGGAAATAATTTGTGACACTAGATTACTGTGTAGTCAGGTGAAGCCATACAAAAGTGCCGTAAGCATACAAAATGGACTTTCCTTGGCACCCAAAATAATTGCCATACTCAGCTGCAAATTGTAGTGGAAAGTTTTATTGTCTGTATTAATAAGGAAAGCACAGTACAGTGACATTACCAACTATTTTAAGCTTAGATGTGAGCAATCAATTTCACGCCAGGATTTCTAACAAGGTCTGACTTCATGAATTGATTTTATGTACTTGTTTTGTCCTGTCCTTGAACAACATTGAAGATAACATTTCAAAGGGGGTGAATGCGTGTATGAACTGTTTCTGGGAAAAACTTTACGCCCAGCATGGCGTTCATCCAAAACAGCAAAATTGTATTTCTTTTGTAAAAAACTTGCTCCATTATGCAAATTTTATGAGCCATAGTGAGGCATCCTTGACCTGATGTGACCCTGTGCAACAATTCCAAAGTAGTAATTTGAACAGCAAAACGCAGCTTTAATTACTTCAAAAGGATAATGTTTGTCGTCTGTTGCTCAGATTGCTTCTTAAGCTCAGCAAATTCCATTTGTTGATTGTAAAAATCTATTTTGCCGCACGCTTTGACGTCACTGCATGTCTTGTTTTTTGTCAACAGTATGTTGTGAGTTGGTTTCTGTGTGACAAGCTGTGTAGGCTCAGAATTGATTTTGTGTGCGCCCAGAATGTCTAACAAAGGAAGATACTAACGAATGTCATAGAACCGTTAAGGTTTGAGTGATCATATACATTTAAGGTATGTCTGTAAAGTATGGGAATAATGCGATAACTTTCTACGAAGATAAACAGTCATCTCCTAAAGTCTGCAACTAACTTTGTAATCAGTTACACCGAGATGTCTATGTAATATATCTCTTCTGCAAGGAGGTAGGTCACTGTGGGAGATCAATTTCCCTCTGAGAGGAAGAATGTAGATTTAAGGTGGGGACAGGTTAGTTTGGTTGCTCATAAATATCCAAATCAGGGTTAGTGTTGGACTAGCAGATTATGTAAGGAAGGGTTGTAGCATGGATCCTTTCACATTATAAGCTTTTTACTTCTGAAAAGATGCCTTTTAACAAGAAAAAAGAAAAGAAGAAAGAGCTTTGTGAAAAAAGAAACGGCCTTGCTTAAATGTATACATGTGACAATGTTTCGAAACAGTAGGCGTTATAACTATAACTATATCATTTAAAATGTTTTTCATAATGAGCCAATGTAACCAAAAGTCCTTAATTATAACTTAACTAAAAATTTTGATGAATTGCAGAAATTGGCTATGTATATACATACTTGCATGTTTCAGTATGATTTGCACATTTACAGTACAAAAATATATTTCATACCGCAGATCTCCTTGCTTCCCGGTTGTCGTTCCTATAAAAACTAGATCAAAGCCTTTGACAAACAATATCTGTATATACAGTACTGTAGTTGTGCAGAGGTTGTTATGTTCAGCAACACATTAGTACAGTCAAGGTCCCCAACTGTTAATAAATTTGCCATGACATTTTGGCAGGTGGTACCACTTGTTTTTTGTATTAAAATATTACAGTTAAATCTTCGTCTAGGCCTCTGAAATACAAGATCTGGGTTGACTGCATGAATGAGGTGATATATTTTACCGCTTAACCCTCACCCCTGGGGTGGTGCCTGTAGCTATCATGACACCAGCCTGCATAAGGTTTGTAATATTATACGAATGCTGATGTTTTCATCAGGATGTTCAGACTGTGTTTTGTATCCCCCAAGATTTCAGTCTGTCTTCACTGTTCGAGAAATTTCTGTTGTTGTGTCTCACCATGTTTGGTATCATAGATATCACGGTTGTAAGCAACAGAACTTGCCAAAGTAAATTTGTATGTGATGTCAACAACTTTGGACAGTTCTTGTTAGGTTGGGCTAATAAATGCAGCAAAACTTTCCAGGAAAAAAATAATCCCTTCTGGTTTCTAGACATAGTAACGATGGTTTCTACAGTAGGTTGCTAAGTGAGACAATACTGTAGGTTCCATGTGAGTCACTCCTGGTTGTTAGGATAGGTGGTAGTCTTCTTACAAGGTCAGAGGTAGGACGATCCATCTTGGCTTGGGTAAAATGTATTTATGCTCTAGACTTTTTTAGGGGGTTATATTCTTTCATTTGTCATATAGTTGACTCTCTTGTTTTAGAAAGAAAGTCGTCTAGCTTCTACAGTATGTGGGATGAACTTCTCTGGCATCAGAGTTATATTAATTTCTTTCAAGTTTGCCGTGAGGTAAATCCCTCCTGGAGTTTATCCACGGTTTGGTTTCCTTTTCCATGACAGCGAAGTGAACCCATGATGTAGGCAGGAAGCCAATGGAAAGAGTCAGGGATTTGTAGTGAGTTCCAAAAGTTCAGACGCATGCCAAAGTTTAAGTAACCTTTTGCCAATTGCCAGAAAAGAATTTAAGAAAGGGGGAAAAATTCACTCTGGTTTGTTCTCTGATGCAAGTAAACAAGTAAATGTGTTTACAGTATGTGACTGCCATGAGTTTCAGTCTTGGAAACTAAAAGTGATTTTAAATTATGCCAATGTATGAATATGCACAGTTTTTCAAATTATTAAATTAGTTATTACAGTCACCATCGTAGCAATATTCTAGTTCACGATCATTGTATATACTTTTTTGTAAGCTGTGCTAATCTTCAGAGGATTTAAGTACAGAAAGATGTATGGAAAAATAATTGAGATTTATTTTGAAATGTTTCTAAGACTTCCAATGTCTAGAAGGTTGGATATGATTAATCCCATTCTCTTTACTTGTGGATACCTAACTATTGAATGATACACAGAGGACATCTATAGGTCTTTGTTAACATATACAGTATAGTGACATACATCACCTGATGGTTTTTATGTAGGTGAAAGGTCAGTTGTATTGTTCCTTTACTTTGCTTTGCCTTAATAATTTTCTTTCAGCACCTACTGGTAGTACCTGCATTTTTTGGCAGGTATAGTGGTTAGCTGTTTATCCCAATTTGTGACAATCCCTGTTAATCTCAGACACATGCCAGAGCTATCATTCTTGTGGCTTGGCTGTAAACTGTTGTCATCCCTCTGACATTTTCAAAGGATTTCTCCACAAATGTTTTGAACAGTGGTGTGTGGTGTGGTGTTCTAATATTCTGGATATTACCCTCTAATAGTATACAAATAATGAATGGTTTCCATTCGTGCAATAGTGCAAATATTTCATTCGTTGAAAGATAGAATGTTCCATTCAACGAGGCGCAGCCGAGTTGAATGGAACAAATTACATCTTTCAACGAATGAAATATTTGCACTATTGCACGAATGGAAACCATTCATTATTTGTTTTATACAACACCTTCAAATTTGGATTGGATGTAAAATGCACTCATGCAACAGATTGTTTTGAACAGACAGGTTGTTCTGCTCTCTTACCATTGAAAAAGTGCTATAAAAAAAGTATAACGCATGGTTCTATTTCATAGCGTGCAATAGAGCGGATTTTGCATGCAATCGACGGCCATTGAACAATCAAATGGCCGGAATATAATTAGGTGTTGTATAATATCCAATAAGCATGTGTGTATGGGAGTACTTTACTCCCAATTTGGTGATACGTTGCACTGGCAGAGAAAATGAATACTTTTGTGGGAACTTTTGAAAGTCAGTGTTCGGAACTGCAGATTTTTATCCATAACTCTCGTCTCTTTTGCCATGGAAATCTTCAATAGTTTCAATGAAAAGGAGGGTTTTATATCTATTTTATTTTATTATTTAGAGTATATTTAATAAAAATGAGTCATTAATAATGATCAATTCTCAGACTGCTGTATGATTCAGTATATTAACATTTGTTTGAACTTAGTTATCGTTTCCTCTCACCATCCCCCTAGAAAAAAAAAACAACAACAAGAGAAAGGAAAAAAGAATACAATCTGATAAAAATCAATTGGCAAGCACAAGCAGCCATTGTTTTAAGAACATCTGTGAGATTGCTTTCCTTTCCAATCCAGCCGAGATTCAATATCAAGTTTTTGGACAAATTTTTTGGCAGTGCCCGTTTCGAAGTTTCTTCTCTTGTCCTAGTCCAAAGTACAAACTTTTTTGCCTTGTTTCTTCAATCTCAAATGAGCCTCGGGGAAATCTGTAGGCTTTTGTCTGGCATGAAGTACAAAGTACAGGATACTTTGAAGATGGAAAAGATATGAAAGAACACCAGAATCTTCTCTCTGGTTTAAGTGGAGATACGGTTCATATGATATTTCTCAACCGATCATAGTGCAGAACCTATTTTGGGCTGAGAGTGATATGGCAGATCTGTTTGATAAAGACTTGATATATCTATA